>CM068387.1:49852320-50159282 GCA_034770075.1 Aralia elata | reverse complement strand
CCAAACACATCAGAAGAGATGGATCCGCATGAGTAAGATTCGTTATGCTTCCAGCCGATAGGAATCTATCATATATGAGATGATATGTTATGAAACCTAATGTTGCTTATTAGCGCTAAACGTGGTGGACAAGTAGATATCAGGTTAGATCTTGGAAGAAGAACACTGGAAGGCAGTGAAAAAACCATCCTAAAGTACTTACGAAGAACTAAGGACGTGTTTCTTGTATATGGTGGGTCCTGATATTAAAACTAGAGGCTATACAAAAATCGAGTTTTCAAAACTGACCAAGTCGACAACAAATCTATTTTTAGGGTTATGTGTATTACCTGAGAACGGTGGAGCAATGTGAGTTGAAAAGAGTTTCCAAGCTTGCAAATAATTTGTTGACTTTTAAGTGACAAAAGGCATAGTACATAGAAAAAAATACAAGTGAAGCTGCAAAGGAAGACTGTTTGGATGAAGAAGTTACATTAACAGATAACTTGGGAGTAGGTTCCTAGCATTCAAGGACCAGTGCCTGGATATTGTGACAAAACACTGGAGGCTGTTGCACAAGCCAAAGGAACCCAGGTGCTCATCAGAAAATCCAAACATGTATTACGGCGCCTTTCATTTGGATTAGAAGATAATCATGAAAAGGGGGAGATGTCCACCCTTAGAGCGAGTAGGACTCTCAGATACAACCATTGCATATCCATTTACTAAAAGCATTATCTCAGCAGTAGTTTTTCGATCGCCACTTAGAGGAAGATGTCGGTTATATCCCAGAATATTTATAAGACTAAAAAAATAGACATCTTGAATAAGTTAAATAAAGCGTTAAAGTTTTTAAAACCTAGATTGAGAATGGGGATGAACTTATTAAAATATTTTAATTTAATTCTATGTGTTAGGAAGAACAGATATAGTTCGAGAGACTTTTGGTGCCAAAGGGCTCCAAGGAGGTTAAGAGATATGATGATGAAGATGATAAAACCTGAGAACCCAAAAACTGGTAGACTATGAGCTGAGGATAAGTCATATAAGACTTGGGCTAAGAATTAGATTTCCGTCCATAAAGTGGATAGGGAAATGATGAATGAAAGAGGTAGTAAGATAAATTCGATAAAATTATTTGATGAAAGTAGATTATGCCAAAGTTAGAAGTAAACCGAAATAAAATGTTACTGGTTAATAGTGGTTCCGGGGAAAGGATATCCTTTAAAAAGAGAGAAAAACGTAATTACTAAGACCGATCACGTAAGGATGTGTTAAATAAAAGAAATTTTCCTTTAGAAATTTCCATGTGTAAATGATGTGGTGTATATATATATGCGTGTATTGGATGAATATGTGGCAAGTTATGCAATTTAAAAAGAGAATGGACCATGAAATGATTCAAATAAGGGAACTATGTAGTTCCAAAAACTCAAATTTGAGTTTGTAATGGAATTTGAAAACGCCGAAACTGCTCGTTTAAGTCCAGAACGCCAAAATTAATAAGAATAGACTATAAAATACAAAAATTGTGTCATGGATTGACTTTTTAGTCCAAAATCAAAACGGTTAACTTTTACAGAGAAAAGTTCAAATTTGGAAATTTCGAGAAAGGAATTGTAAAGAAACGGATAAATTCCATGTCGATAGAGAAACATCGACCTTTTAGTAAGAATCAAACTGTAGGACATGAAAAGTTTGATGTGTGAAGTAAACGGGGCCAAAAGACCGTTAAATAACTAAACATTGTTTTACAAGCCCGGAGTGTATGGCCCAAATGAGAGAGTCAAAGAGAGGGATTTTTTAAAGCCCTAAACACAAGCCCCATAGCAAGCCTTAGAAAAATTTGTAGGAGGGCCTCAAGACCAAGCCCAAAATCATGACCCAATGGGTGGCACCAATGTGGAAGATGATGGGGGACATAAGGCAAGCAATAAAGGACAAACAATGTCATAAATTGAAGAAACAAATAAAGCAAAAAGGGAGGAATAAAGGGGGGAGTATTTGTCCCTTTGGTGGGCCTCACATGGGAGGAAAATGTTGGTCAAATTGTGGACCCCACCTAGGAAAGGAAAAACAAGACCAAAGTTGCTTGCAAGTTTTCTTTCATACATTTCTTGCGCAAACAAATGTATATAAAAACCATCCAATTTGTGGGTGTCAAGTATTGGGAAATAGTAAGCATTGGGATCTAAGACCTTAAGCTTACTTAATTAATGATGTTAGATGATTAAAAGGATACTAAGTGAGGTTATGCATGAGGCCTTATTAATAGAGGGAGTATAGAAAAGTTGTGCCTTAGTTACACATTTTCAGGAATTTTGCAAAACTTTAGGAGAGTTAGAGAGAGTTAACAAGCAAGTGAGCTTGAGAGAAAGAGAGGAAGGCCATGGCTAGGCAAGGGAAAGGAAGAGGAAAAGAGCTTAGAATACACCATATAGTAAGAAAAAGGAAGAAAACTAAGCAAAAAGGTTTAAAAGTTTTTCTAACCCTAACTTTACTTTTCTTAGCGTTAGTTTTATGTTTTTTGCTTGGTTGTTGTGGGGAGAGCTGTTTTGTATGGAGGGATTCATGGTGGATACCTTTGATATAAGGGGTGGATATTTTTGGGGTGTATATGCTTGGTTATGTGTTATATGTATGAAAAATCATGATAAAACAAGAGAGCTTTCTTAGAAAACCTAATAGTTGGAAAAACTGCTTTTCCTAAAAACAGAACCTGAAATTCGGATCAAGCATAACTCCCAGCCTATTTTGAATTTTTGAGTTGAGATCAAGTTTTTGAAATTAGATATGGGAGTCCTACTAAAACCACTCCAATTGGAATTTCTAGAAAATACCTTGTAGAGTTTCCCGTGGACAGTTTCTACCAAAAAAGGCCAAAACTGAAAAACTGAGAAAATCCCCTATATGGAATTTTCCGAGGGATGTTTGGTCTACTTAAACATTGAAATAAATTCAAGACTTTTGGGACATGAAACTATATGATATAATATAGCTCATGTCTGAAATTGAACGTGTTCCGACTTCGGACGAGTGAGATATGACCAATTCAATTTTAGGGTTTTAAAAACAAAAACTGTCATAACTTGAGTTCTATAACTCCGATGGACACGAAATTTAAACTAAAAGTTCATGTTAATGCGTATGAGATTCTGGCAACATTTGGAAAATTTTAAATTTTAGCACAATATAGTAATTTTTGCTAAGTTACGGACTATAAATTGGTCTTTGAAAAATACTTAATAAAGTTGAAAATTTTCAACAAAATTATTTTTATGTGTGGAATATATTTATATATGTGTGGCTAGAAGAGAAGAAATAATAAAATGGTTAACAAGGCTTAATGAAGAAAATAGAGTTACGAGGAGGTAAAATAGTTAATTAAGGTAAAGTTGGGAGTTATTGAAATAATTTCTACAAGCTAAAATATGTTGATATGAGACGTATGAGTCTAAGTAAAGTTCAATCACATGTTTTTATATAGATATTATAAAAACGATGTGAGGGAACATTTACGTTGGTTAAGTCAAAAGAACAATTATCGGATTAGGTTACGTCGATAATTATTATTAGGTGATGATTAACTTAATCAAGTAAATCCTTATGAATGATGTAGATTATCAATTGAAGGAAAAAATTATGGATGAAAATGATGTTGATGATGAACTACGGACTGACGCAAGTTTTTTAGAACTTGTGTTTATATGTTATGTGTAAATTTTATGCGATATGTGGAATTCATGTGAACTTGTTTTAATGTGCACTTCGTACAACTATGTGTTAATTGTGTTGTTGATATTTATTTGATGGTTTAAGGAAAATGTCCTATGTGAACTTTATGGACTAACGTTATGCAGTATATTAAAATGCAAAGCATGATAAGTATGAGGCATGAATATATGTCAAGCATGAGAAATATGAAGTATGTAGAAATGCAGAGTATGAAGAAGGTAAAGTGTGTTTAAAATGTGAATTATGTGTTACTTAGATAACTGTTAAACTTGTTGGGCAAACGTAGTTGCTCACCCTTCCTATAAATAATTGTTTTCAGCTAAACCAGAGCGGACCGAAGGATTCGGAATAGACAAAGGAAAAAGAAGAAATAGTGATTGAAGATGTTTTGTGCGTTAGAGATAAACTAATATACTGGTGTAATTTCTTCGAAATAGTTATACTCGGTTATGTTAAATGCCAGAAAACTTATTTGCGTAGTCTCTAGCTAGATGAACGTTAATATGATGTATTGAAATTGCGTAGTCAAAGAACATTGTATAGAAGAATAGTTAAATCTGGTTGTGAGTTCATGAATACTTACAATTAGTGTAATAGAGTGAAACATATTGTTCATAACTTGAGATGTATAACTCAGATTAAAACGATCTATAAATGTAATAATAGATTGTAAAGGTTGTGGATTTTGGAATGAAAGGAACTGATTTATTAATTGGTATCAAAACAAGGTTGTATTCATTATTTATTTGAATAAAGGTTATAAATATTAAGAGAAATGTTGTATCATAATGCACCAGGTCCGAGGTTCAAGAAACCCGAATTTGAGGGCGTTACAAGATGGGTATAAGATATCAAGGCGATTGACTCTAGTACAAGTGGGAGATTAAAAGTAGTATGCCTTTAAGCCAATCACATAGGATGTGATAAGTATTTACTTCATAATCTTATTCATTTATTAATAAAATAATTTATTTATTTAATTAAATGCATTCTTTATCCGTGTTTAATTGATTGAATTAAATAAATGTAATAAACTCATAGTTTTGGAGCAATGCTTTTAGAATCATGAAGAGTTCATGCTAATGAGATCTAAAATCTAGATAGTTCAAAACTAAAACATTCCTAATTGTTGGATCACTAATGTGGGGTTATTGATTCCAGATAGATTAGTAAATACTATGCTTGCTCTGTTGAAGATGATGATTGATCTCATAATCATTTGTATGGAAGCACTAAAGCAAGTATGTAGGTGCTTATTGGAGAATAAGTTCACTACACATGACTCGCTTAGAGGAACACCTAATGGAGTTTTACTAGGAGTTCCTATAGTGATAGTAGTACAAGTGATCCTTGGACTTGAGATCATCATAGTACTTTGTGTATTCTGAGTTATACTTTGTCATATTCGTTAATATTTTAGAGTATATAATAGGGTATGTTCGGGTATAATAAAGTGTACATAGAGGTAGGTGAATGATCAACAAAGGATCTATCACTTCCAGTAAAGGGAGAGAATGCCCTATGTGATTAGATAAGTGACAACTCAGAAATCCCTAGCCAGGGTTGAATGAAAATTAGAAAGGGGTTTCTAATTTGCATTAACTAAAGTTGGCATTTTAGAATCGAAATACATATGATCAAATAAATAAAACTTGACAGAACTTCCATATTTTATATTTTATTGGGACATTGCATGGTAGAATGATTGAATTGTATGATAAATATTTACTAAATAGGTTCTTTGTGATTAAACGTTGATTTCACATTATCCGAATAGTCATGGATATACTGATTGTAAGGTGTCACTCATGATGCAGAATAAATATATTTATTTATATTTGAATTAAAGTAATTTAATTTCATTATAAATAATATTAGAATGGTTCTAATTTATTTATTTTACTACGGGTATAATATTGAACCTAAATGGTCAGACCATAAAAGGAGAAATATTATTTTAGAAGTGATTGACTTAATAATAATGAATTAAGTATATTTAATTTATTAGTCGAATAAATTAAAAAGATTAATATTAATAATTAAGTATATGGAGAAATACTAATTATAAATTGAAAAGAAGTATTCTTATTATTGTTATTATTATAAATAATTTAGTTCGTAAATAGTTTTATTGAATTGAATTAAAACCCTAAGTCCTAAAAGGTTTATGATGGAGGGTTAGTCTATAAATAAGAGGAGTCTTATTTTATATTAGAGACTAATGATCAGAATTCTCTACAACCTAAGGAGTTTGGAGTGAGTGAGAGAATTAGGGTTAGCCACCCAAGGTTTTAGAAAAAACCTAAATTCACTTCTTTAATCAATATACTCTTAGTGGATCACCTTTAGAGCGCTGCACACATTGAGTAGCTTGTGTTTGATCCGAAAAATTGAAGAAGCACGGAAAGAGAAAGGATTGGAAACTTGAAGATTTGATCAAGGAGTTTCATCATCTTCATAAGGTATATCTTTATCCTTCCTCAATTAATAATATTGCTTAAGATGATTCCTAGGATTGCAGAAAGTTTTAAATTCAATTTTTGTCATGCTTCCGCTTTGTTATAATATGATTATATGTATGTTAAAGTTTCAGCAAACTAACACTTGTTGGCCTCGATAAGAGGACCAAGAACATCCTATTCATGGCACTTGAGGATGAGTTATTCGAGAATGTGGTGAACTGTACCATAGCCAAAGAAGTTTGGGAAGCTCTATTTGTGATGCAAAAAGGTACAAAGGAGGTTAAAGGTACAAGTTATCCTTCCTCTCTCAGCAATACAAAATGTTTACCCACAATACTGGTGAAGACATTACTGCCACTTATGAGAGATTCAACATCTTACTCAACTCCCTAAGAGCCTTTGGGAAAGTTTATCCCAAAAAGGATGGCAACATCAAGTTCATGAGGACCTTTCCTAGCAAGTGGGATGCCAAAACTACTGTCATTAGAGAATATAAAGAATCTCTATGAAATGATTGTTCAAAAACTCTATGACAATCTCTTGACATATAAACTAGAGCTGAACTAGAGATTAGAAATAAAAAACAACATTCCAACTGAGGTTAAGAAGAAGAGAAAGATAAGGGTGTAGCCCTTAAAGCTACTAAGGTTTCCTCCAAAGCTCATACGGAATATGGCAGTGATCTGGATGATGATGATAACGATCTGGTTCTGCTAGCCAGAAAGTTGAAAAAAATTCATGAGAAGAGACAAATGAAACATCTATAGAAGAAACAACAACCAATAGAAGGGAGACTCTTCAGAGGACATGTGCTATAATTATAAGAAGTTAGGTCATTATATTGCTGATAGCATAAAGCCACTAAGAGAAGAGCTCAAAAAATATAAGAAGAAAGACTATTCCAAGGAAGACAATAGGAATTACAAAAAGTACCAAAAGAAGGATAAATGTCTTGTTGTTGAAGGTTCATTGTGATATCCTGAACCCTTACTAAAAATTTTAAATATAAACTCAAAATGTAAATTTTAATAAAGATTTGTCGCTAAAAGCTTTAGCGATTTAGCGACGGACCGGACCTATGGCGACGGACCAAACCGTCGCCTGATCCGTCGCTAAAGGGGGTATGCTTGGTATGTAAATTTAATGGGGTATACTCTTGAAATGCACTATATATATATATATATTTTTATATATATATATATATATATATATACATATATACTAGGTGAAAGACGTATAAATATTTAATGATACCAAAAAAAAATTAATTTCCTAAGGGACATGGCAAGCCCATTGGGGAGCCATGTGAAGGCTACCTACCTTGGTACTCTTGTTGGGAAGTGGCAAATTTTTTAACCACGTGATCAAAATAATGGAAATTAATCACAAATTATCGATAAAAACTTAGATTATTTGCAAGTAAATGGAGATGATAAAAAGTAAAATCTATAATTCTTAATATGTAATGAATATGAGGTTTAAAAGTTTATGGTATATGCTTCGGGAAGTCATCTAGCTACAATAAAAATTTGAGACCTTAACTCATTATAGATTTTTAATTATGAATTTTACAAGAAGATTAGTCAAAGAACTCAACCCCCTGGTTATGGAATTATTTTTTGATCTAGAGACATTATTAAATTTTGTAATTTTTAGGATAGATGCCTCATGATATAAGGAGGTTCTCATCCAAAATTGAGCTAAAACGGAGTTGTAGAGAATTAATTAAA
The DNA here is from genome assembly GCA_034770075.1 of Aralia elata. Taxonomy (NCBI): domain Eukaryota; kingdom Viridiplantae; phylum Streptophyta; class Magnoliopsida; order Apiales; family Araliaceae; genus Aralia; species Aralia elata. Next base: position 50,151,376 of record CM068387.1, on the reverse strand, counting down.
AATAAAATAATTTAGGAATTTAAAATCCTAAAATTAGAAGAACTTGGGCTCTGAGAATTGTTTGGGGCTGAAACTTTAACTAGAGACTCTATGATGAGGACGAGATTCTATACAAGTTTCACAATTTTTGGAGTTAAACTCGAATTATGAATATTTCTACAATTTTGAAGAGAAATGACCCTTAAATAAATAATAAACATGATTGGAAAAATCTAAAAAAATTACATAATATGTATGTATGTATGTATGTATGTGTGTGTGTGTGTATATGCATCTGGCAAAAAGTTATTAATAAAATAAAATTATTAAGAGGTTCCGATGAAGGAAATAAGGTTAGGAAAATTGTTAAAAATCGATTTAAGTAAGCCAAAATTGTATAATAAAATTTTACCAGTTAATATAAGTTAAAATCAAACTGTTAAGCTTAAGTTGATGATAAAGAAAATTAAGTTTTAAAAGTGAAATGTAAAACGAGATTAAAAAGACACTCAAAAATGAGTTTAGAATAACCGAAAAATATCGAAATGAAATTACGGGATGTTATAGACAGTAACGAATAATTTTAGCAAGGAAGTTAATATTTCAATATTCATTAATAGTGTGGGTTATCCAAGGAAGGAAGTAATTAACATAAGCGAAGGACGAACAAACGAAACAGACAAAGTTCATTAATAGTGTAGGTTATTCGAGAATGTGCTCTTATGTTTCCTTTTAAATTGTTCAAAGTTTATTTTACTCTCATTTGAAGTTTTGGAGATCCATTTATATTCTTGTGATGATTAAATTAAAGAGGTAATATCATTTGATTTCGGCTAAACTCTAACGTTTGAGCTATTTTCATTTGTTGAACGATTTATTTCGTGATATCAAATACTCTGAGCTATTGTTAATTTTATTTGTTGAGATAATTGCTTGTGCCAGACCAAGTTAGCTTGGGTTAGATTTCTTGATGTTTATGACTGAGTTGAATAACCCTAGGATGTAGTGCAATGATATGAAATAATCGGGGGGAGCCAACAACACACTGTTGAAGTACGGTGTGAAAATGAAAAAGTCATCAACACACTATTAAAATACGGTGCGAATATGGTTAAATAAACAACACACTGTTGAAGTATGGTGTGAAAATGGAGAAGTCCTCAACACACTATTAAAACACGATGTGAATATGACTAAAATAACAATGCACTATAAAGTATGGAGTTAAGAATGATATTACGCGTAACAAGAGTACTATCAAGTTGATCACCTATAGTGCAAAATAACAAATGACATAATTTTTGGTCAGTATGACCACTCAATTTATCTAGAAATATCAAGGTTGATGAAAGTACTCTGATTCAAAGTTTATAACCTAATCAAATCTTCCGAAGATACATAATGTTGAGATCCTTTAGATACATATTATATATGTATACTTTGTAAAACTTAAGCTTTTGAAATCTTTTGGTTGGATGTGCTATTGAAGATACAATGATTCTAGACTTTATAACTTCTTAAATAAAAGACTACGAAATTCTAAGTGATGTTTACTCATTTGAACACTAAACCTTATAAACTGTTATAATTCAGCTTTTAAAACTTGTTGAGTAAATTTATTGCTCCCTATTGCATATTGTTATCTATTTCAGCTAAGGAAAAAGGGATCAAAGAGTTAGCTGGCAAGGATAAGGACAAAGGAGTTTTTAAACCAAAAGAATAGTAATATTTGTTATAATTATATATTTTGAATTAAGTTGTAGTAATTTTTCTATAAGAGATTAAAAACCCGGGATTGTAATATGATGTAAATATTGAGATTGTATTAAGTACTTAGTTTGTATTAAAATTTATTATGTGAATGTATTTAGATAGTGAGCACCAAATCTATTGTAGAAAATATAAAGATTTGGGGGCGTTACATTCATGGAGCCAGAGTGAAATAGAATCAGATTCTGACTCTAATGATGATGAAGGTCCAGAGGTAGCCAACCTATGTCTTTATGGGTATTGAAGCTCCTACAAAGATGATCACTGATCATCAAAAAATTGATATCAATGAGATTTGATTTTGACTCCCCTAATAATTAATATGGTTGATCGTAGAACTGTTTTGTGTGACATTACCTCAAATTTGCATAAATACATGACGTGGTTCATGGTGTTATCAAAAGATCACTCGTAACTTCAAAAGGATAGGAAAATAGTACAACTTGAATTGGAGGCAATGAAAGAAACTACTCTTTCCCTTTTTAAGCTTGAGGAAAAGAATGACAGATTTAGAAGCACCATTGAGCAGTCTGCACATAGAGAGTCGATTCTTACCTCTAAGATTGAGGAGTTAGAAAAGACAATTTCTACATGAAATAGGTCTTCTTCTATGGACTCCCTGATCACAAGTTAAAGATGTTGTTCTGATAGATCAAGTTTCGGATTTGAGGATTTATCATTAAATCGTAATATGGGAACAACCTTGGAGACTAACAAACAACATTTCTTTTACTTCCTATAGAAGCATTGTGTTTGTGAAATTCACATAGGTTATTGAGCATGAGATTTAAAACTCTACGATTTTTGTTGATCAAATTGTGGTCCTAGAACACAATAGATCACACACTAGACTGAGATTTAAGAAATAGCATGGTAAGGCCAACTCTATGTTCAAGCCTTGAAGGGTCATAGAGTCAATGCAACGAACCAACCAGACAAGAATCCTAGAACTGGCTTCTACTCTACAAGTCCTAAAAATTGGAGAACATTATGGAAGCAAAAAAAGTACCAGCCTAGAGGAAAGGCAAGAGGTCCCTATACCCCACACGTGTCCTTGAAGAGAAGGAATCCAACCTTCACACAAGCATGCATCATATTATTTGCTATAATTGTCATTGTTATGGTCATATTGTCGTATGTGTCCATTTGTTGCATATTCACGATATGTGAGGCCTAAGGTTAGGCAAGTATGAATTCCCAGGAGGACTAACATTAAAGGACCCAAGCAAGTATGGGTACCAAAGTGATGTTTGATTGATTTTACAGGAAAAGAGCTCCACTTCATCAATCTTGGTATCTAGATAGTGGATGCTCAAAGCACATAACAGGGAACAAAGCCTTAGTTTCAAATTTCAAAGAGAAAAATGGACCCTCAGTTATCTTTGGCGATAATAACTCTAGAAGGACCAGAGAGTATGGCACCATAGGGAATGGTGTTGTCTCTTTCAGCAAGGTAGTTGTTGTGGAAGGTCTAAAACACAAGCTGTGGAGTATTAGTAAGCTTTGTGGTAAAGGTCATCAAGTCATCTTCCTCAATAATTAGTGCCAAGTGAGAGATCTTAAAATAAACTCCTTGAAACTTTCTGGTATAAGAGATGGAAATGGTTGATTTGGCAAAGTTAAGTCCTACAAAAAGTGCATGTTTATTTGCTAAAACTTCTGAGGATGTTAGTTGGTTGTGACATAGAAGGCTTTCTCACTTGAATTTCAAAAACATATCTAAGTTAGTTTCAAAAGATCTAATCTGTGGTTTACCAAAGCTAAATTTCATAAAGGAGAACAAGACAGTTAACTCAATACTAGGCCACTTCAACTACTTCATATGGATTTGTTTGAGCCTATTCTAACTGTCAGCTTAGGATGAAAGAGGTACACATTAGCAATAGTGGATGACTATACTAGATTTATATGGGTTTTCTTTCTAACATCAAAGGATGAAAAAGTGTTCAACTGATCATGTTCTTCAAGCTAGTGGAGAATGGGAAGGGTGAGAAGATCAAAGCCATAAGGAGTGATCATGGAAGAGAGTTTGATTATTCTAAAGTGGAAGAGTACCGTACTGACAATAGCATTCAACATAATTTCTCTACACCGAGAACTCTCTAACAAAATGGTACAGTTGAAAGGAAGAACATGACTCTTATAGAAGCAGGAAAGATACTTCTAGCTGCAACAAGATTGCCAGAATACTTTTGGGCCAAAGTTATCAACACTAGTTGCTACACTCAAAACATATCTCTTATTCACTCTACACTCAAGAAGACACCTTACGAACTCTGGAAGAGAAGAAAGCCTAACATTGGATACTTTCATATTTTTGGCTGCACATGCTATATTCTCAAGAATTGTAAGACTTATTTAACTAAGTTTCAACCTAGTAAGGCATATAGAGTCTTGGTTACTCTACGAATAGTAAGGGTTATAGAGTCTTTAATAAACGTCTTTTAAATGTTGAAGTGTCTATACATGTTACCTTTGACGAGACTAACATCGTAGAGCCAAGTAAGGTATGTATCTTTAATGAGTTGTAGAACAGGATCAGGAAAAATGCAAGAAGACCCTACGATCAACAACGTAAAGATCGTAGAGCAAGATGAAGAGATCGTAGAGCTAGAGATACAGAACCAAATACCAAACTTGGGGACTCTACAAATTGATGATCCCCTTACATCAGAGCCTGTAAAACCTGATCTAGAAGAGGTTCGACAAGAATGCACAAGGATTGATGTTTCAATTGAAAGAAAATGGGCTAAAAATCACACTTATGACTTAATCATTGAAGATCCGAATGTAAGAGTCCGAATAAGATCTGCCACACAAAATGAATATTTCTATATGAGTTTCCTATCTCAGATGGAACCTAAGTATATTGATGAGGCTCTACAAGACTTCAACCGGATTGAAGCTATGCAAGAAGAGCTAAACTAGTTTGAGAGAAGAAAAGTTTGGAGATTGGTTCCTAGACCCAAGGATCATCCTGTCATTGGCACCAAGTGGGCCTTTAGGAATAAGATGGATGGAGATGGTATGATCGAAAGGAACAAGGCTATATTGGTTACTAAAGGATATTCTTAAGAGGATGGAATTAACTATGATGAGACTTTTCCACCAGTAGCCAGACTTAAAGCAAGCAATCAAAATGTTCCTAGCTTATATTGCCTACATGAAGTTTTAAGTTTTTCAAATGGATGTCAAGAGTGCTTTCCTGAATGGAGAATTGCAAGAAGAGGTTTATATTGAACAACCTCCAAGTTTTGTTGATCTAATTTATCCTAATCATGTTTTTAGATTACGTTAGTACTTAAATTTGTGTGCATCCTATTTGATTTGATGATAAACTGACAACTAATGTATATTTGTAAACTAATAGCTTTGTAAAGTCCTTGTGGGAAATTAATATGTAAAAGGACTTAGTTAGGGATCAAATTTTTTAGGTTGATCCATTTCGTAGAACTATAAGTTGTAATGTTTGAAATAAAGAATAAAGCTAATCGTAGAGAAGAAGTAGCTAGTTCGTAGGACATAGAAGATGATTGTAAAGCAAGTCTTAGGAACTTCAAGTTCATAGAGTACCTATCATCATAAAGCATAGAACTCAAAAGCGTAGAAACAAGTCTGCAGACAAGTTACTCTATTATTTGGGAAAGTAACTCTACAATCGAATAAGGACATGTGTCTGCAACTGAACAGTTCTCAGTACTATGGATAACGACCTAAGGTGGTCCTAGCAGACACCAATACAGAATTAATAATAAGAATTCAATAAGTGTCCTAGACAAGATTAAAGCAACGGTAAGAATTACAACGGGAAGATCCCAAGGAAGCTATATAAAAGGGTAGCAAACTTCAAACATTAGAAGTATCAAATCAAGCAAAAAAATATGCTTAATCTAAAAGTTCAAAAAGCTTCCTACTCTACGATTCTGAGAAAGTTCATCTGCTGTTAAGTTATTCGATCAACAAACTCATTGTCACTTAGCAACAACTCAAACCAACATTATTCCTTTGTAATTGTGATCTTAGTGATCAATGTAATTCAAGTATGTGTGACTTAAGGGATTCTTAGTGAATCAGTTGTAAAATAGTTCTTTGTGAACTGTAATCTTAGTGATTATCCCTCCTTAATGTAATATCCATACTCTCAGAGTAGAAGAGAGGACTATGAGACTTTTGTGCTCTGAACCTATTAAAATCTTTATGTTCTTTATATTTCAGCATTCAATTTTCCTGTTACTCTACGTTTTTTCTGTCAGTGACTGTTTTCATATTTTTGTTTAATTTAGAACTGAGATTTTCTTTGTATCTTTGAAAGGGCATCTTTAAAAATATAATTCCGCTGTATATATCAAAATCTGTTATCTGTTTAACTATTTGGTAATCAATTATTAAAAAGAAATTTTGAAAAGATCTATTCAACCCCCATTTTAGATTATTTCTTGTGCTTCTGGGAACAACAAGTGGTATCAGAGCTTTCGGTTCTCTTTGAACTAGCTTAATCGATTGAGTAGATCCATGACACAAAACAAAACCAGTTTTGACTTTGGTGGTGGAAACAAGCCACCATTGTGTAATAATACAAGTTTGCTAATTGGAAGGTTCATATACAGGCATATATTGATGCTATTGATGACGAGCTATTTGATGTTGTGTTAAATGGTCCATATATTCCTACAAAGCTAGCTCCTACCTCTAATGATCCAAACAAAGTAGCAGTCAAGTAAAGAGTAGGGTGGACTTAGAATGAGAAGAATCTTGTAGCACTTGACAAAAGAGCTAAGAACATTCTGTTAATAGCTCTTGAAGGTGAACTGTTTGAAAATGTGGTAAACTGCAAAACTACCAAAAAAGTATGGGAAGCCCTTCTTGTCATGCATGAAGGCACTGAAGAAGTTCGAGAAAATAAGCAATCCTTGCTCACTCAGTGATATGATATGTTCTCTCATATCCTACTCAACTCCCTTAGAGCATTTGGTAAAGTTTATCTTAATAAGGATTTAAACATGAAATTCATGAGAGCACTGCCTAGCAAATGGGATGCCAAGACTATTGTAATCAGAGAGTCAAAGAATTTGCATGAGATGACAGCACAAAAGCTCTATGGAAATTTGCTTACATATGAGCTTGAGTTGAACCAGAGAGCTGAAACTGCAACAACAGAGAAAAAGAGGAGATAAAGGAGTTGCCCTCAAAGCTGTAGAAGTCTCCTCAAAAGCTCCTATAGAAGAAGATTTTGATGAAGAATGTGATGATGAAGACTTGGTTTTGCTTGCCAGAATACTAAGGAAATTCATGAGAAAGGAAAGAAGCTTAAACTTTAGAAAAAACAACAACAACAACAACAACAACAAAAGAGACTCCTCCAAAGACCTGTGCTACAACTACAAGAAGCCAGGTCACTACATTGTTGGGTGCACTAAACCCCTAAAAGATGAACTCAAAAGGACAAGAAGGAGTACAACAAGAAAGAAAAAGTGATATACAAGAAGTACAACAAGAAAGATAAAGGCCTTGTTGTTGAGCAATCCTAGAGTAACAGTGAAAATGATTCAGACTCAGATTCAAGTGATGATGAAAGTACTCAAATGGCCAATCTCTGCCTTATGGCCATTGAAGCTCCAGAGGTTAACACCACTGATCATCAAGAAATTGATATTAGTGAGGTATTTGATTTTAACTCTCCTGATATTGATATTTCTGATTTAAGAACTGCTTTATGTGACATAACATCTGAGTTGCATAAATATATGCAGTGGTTCAAGGTGCTATCCAAGGATCATTCTTTACTACAAGAGGAGAAAGAAATAGTACAACTTGAGTTAGAAACAATTCAAGAAAATACTAGTTCATTCTCCAAACTTAAAGCTGAGAATGAAAATTTAAAAAACACTATTGAACGATCTACACAGAGAGAGTCAACTCTGGTTTCCAGAATTATGGAATTAGAGAAGACAATGTCTATATGGAACATGTCAAAGATCAAGTTCTGATAGATCAGGCTTAGGATTTGGGGACTTATCCTCAAATCGCATTGTGAATGCAATCTTAAAGACTAACAACAATAGTGCTTCTAGTTCCCATAGAAGTATTGTGTTTGTGAAATTTACACCGGTTGCTGAGCCAACTACTCACAGTTCTACGATATCTGCTAATCAAATTATGATCCTGAGAATAATAGATCACATATTGGTTTGGGATTTAAGAAATTGCAGAGTAAATCTAAAACTATCTTCAAGTCAAGAAGGATCGTAGAGCCAGTTTATGCTTACTCTATGAACCAACTTGACAAGAAACATAGAGCTAACTTCTACTGTACGAATTTTCAAAATCGTAGAATAGTGTGGAAGTAGAAAGAGTTTGAGCCAAGAAGAACGGTTATTGGTGTTTTTATTCCACACATGTCCTTAAAGAAAAGGAATCCAAATACACACACAAGCATGCATAATATTTAAATGTTATAATTGTCATCATTGTGGTCATATTGTTGTAATGTGTGATTTCTATGATTACCCTATACATAGGAAGCCTAGAGTTAGGCATGTCTGGGTTCCTAAGAGCACTAACCTATCAAGACCCAAGCAAATCTGGGTACCAAAGTAAATTCAATGAGGATTTGGTTCATCCGACACGTACACGTCATGGACATCCTGCTTGCCAATAAATCGGAATTTGCGTGGAGAATGGCCAGATATGTGAGATTACAATGACCAATTCGATTAAGTTCTGAATAATCTAAGTTCTTTTGTAGGATAACAACTCCACTAATTCAATTTAGTATCTAGATAGTGGATGCTCAAGGCATATAACAGGGAACAAAGCTTTTATATCAAACTTCAGAGAGAAAGATGGTCCTATTGTTGTCTTTGAAGATAATAATTCAGGAAAAACAAGAGGATACGACACAATAGGAAATTGTGCAGTTTCCTTCGGCAAGGTAACATTTGTTGAAGGCTTGAAGCAAAATTTTCTGAGCATTACTCAACTATGTGATAAAGGGCACCAAGTGATCTTCCTCAACAATCAATGCCAAGTGAAAGACCTGGAGACAAATTCAGTAAAGCTTACTGGAACTAGAGAAGGAAATGTCTATGTAGTCAACTTATTAAAGTTGAGCTCAACATAATTTATTTGCTTCTTTGCCAAAGCCTTAGAAGATGTTAGCTAGTTATGACACAGAAGGTTGTCTTATTTGAATTTCAGGCATATGTTCAAGCTTTCCTCTAAAGATATGGTTTCAGGTTTATCCAAGCTAAATTTTGTCAAGGAAAAGCCTTGCAAAGCTTCTCAGCTAGGGAAGTAAACTAAAGTCTCATTCAAGAACAAGACAATCAACTCCAATAATAGGCGATTACAACTTCTTCATATGGACTTATTTGGGTCAATTCCTATTGTTAGTCTTAGACGAAAAAGATATACACTAGTGGTAGTATATGACTACATTAGAGTCACTTGGGTCTTCTTTCTAGCTTCTAAGGAGTAAACTAGCTCTCAATTAATCAAGCTTTCAGACTAGTTAAAAATGAGAAGGGTGAAAAGATCAAAGCTATCAGGAGTGATCATGAAAGAGAATTTGATTTTTCTGAAGTAGATAAGTTATGTGGAGACATGGCATTCATCACAACTTCTCAGCACCAAGAACTCCCAGCAGAATGGAGTAACTGAAAGGAAAAACATAACTCCTATAGAAGTAGGGAGGACTCTTCTAGTTGCAGCAAGGCTACCCGAGTATTTCTATGTTGAAGTTGTCAACACTGCTTGCTACACTCAGGATAGATCACTCATTCATATTTCATTCAAGAAAACATCCTATGAGTTGTGGAAACGGATGAAGCCCAATATCAGTTATTTTCATAACTTTGGCTATGCATGTTACATCCTCAACAATGGTAAAAGTTATCTGACTAAATTTCAAGCCAAGTCAGATGAAGACATTTTTCTTGGTTATACTATTGATAGTAAAGCATATAGGGTATTTAATAAAAGGTTATTAAATGTTGAAGTATTAATTCATGTTATATTTGATGAAACTAACACTAAGGAGCCAAGTAAGGCTACCATGTTTGATGAAATCATAGTACATGATCAAGAAAACATAAAATAAGAGGACCCTATGACCAAAGAGCCAACGATCGTAGAGCCAGAACAAGAAGTCGTAGAGTCAGAAGTTCTTGAGTTGGGAACTCTACGAATAGAAGATCCTCTTGAACCTGAGCAAGATGATCCAGATTTTGAAGTGCTTAGACAAGAAGGCACAAGGACTGATGTTCTAACTAGAAGAAGATGGGTTAAAGATCACACACAAGATCTAATCATTGGTGATCCAAATGAAAGAGTCAGAACCAGATCTGTAAACCCAGAATGAGTGCTTCTATTTGAGTTTTCTATCTCAAATCGAACCGAAGCATATTGATAGAGCTCTTTAAGATTCAATATGTATTAAAGCAATGCAAGAAGAGCTGAACCAGTTTAAAAGAAGCAAAGTCTGGAGACTGATCCCAAGACCAAGAGATCATCCAGTTATTGGCACCAAATGGATTTTCAAAAACAAGATGGATGAAGATAGTGTGATCAAAAGAAATAGAGCAAGACTGGTAGCTAAAGGCTATTTTCAAGAAGAAGGTATTGACTATGATGAGACCTTTGCATCAGTGACAAAACTTGAAGTTGTCAGAATATTTCTTGCCTATGTTGCCAACATGAAGTTCAAAGTATTTCAAATAAATGTCAAAAGAGTGCATTTTCCAATAGAGAACTTCAAGAAGAGGTTTATGTAGAAAACAACCTCCAGGTTTTGTTAATCCTACTCACTCTAACTATGTGTAGAGATTAGACAAAACATTATATGGTTTAAAACGAGCACCTAAGATATTGTATGAAACTTTAACTAACTTTCTTATTGCAACAGGTTTCACTAGGGGTAGAGTAGACACAACACTATTTCTTAAAAAGAACAAAGATAAAGCATTATTAGTACAAATTTATGTGGATGATATTATATTTGGTTCTACTGATGAAAAATTATGTGAAAGATTTGTCCATCTTATGCGGAGCAAATTTGAAATTAGCATGGTGGGAGATGTAACGACCATGAATTCTGGATAGCCTTGTAATTTGAATTTATATATATTGATGAATATTATGAATTTTAGTAACATTGTTATGTGTTATGTGTTTAAAGGTTGTGTGACGACCTGGATTATGTGTGAAAGTAGTATGCACACAAGCCAATCATATTTGATATGATGTAGCATATACTTTGTAATCTTATTCATTTATTAATAAAAGAATTGATTTTCTTAAAAGGCATTTTATATTATTTACATAGTGCTGTTATATTAAATGTGATAAACCCGTAGTTTTGAGCAATGCTTTTAGAATCATGATGGTGATCATGCTAATGAGATCTAAATTCTAGATAGCTCACAAACTAAAATCGTTCCGAATCGTTGGATTACTAAAAAGGGGATTAGTGAATCCGGATAGATTAGTACATACGTTGCTTGCTCTTAAGAAGAGGATGATTGATCTCATAATAATTTGTGTGGAGACACTAAAGAAAGTATGTAGGTGCTTATTGGAGAATAAGTTCACTGAACGTAGCTCGCTAAGGAATACCTAATGGAGTTTTACTCGTCTGTTAATAGGAATTCCTCTAGTGATAGTAGTACAAGTGATCCTCGGACTTGAGATCATCATAGTATCTTGTGTATGATGAGTTATACTTTGACATATCCCTTAAGACCTTTAGGGTATATCAAAGGGTATGATTGGGTATAATAAGTTGTACATGGAGATAGGTGAATGATCAACAAAGAATCTACCATGTCTAGTAAAAGATGTGAATGTCCTATGTGATTCGATAAGTGACAACTCAGTAGTCCAAGGCTAAGGCAGAATGACATTAGAAAGAAGTTTCTAATTTGCATTATTAAGAGTTGTGCATTTAGAAATCGAAATACATATAATTAAACAAAATAAGACTTGACAGTAAATCCATGTCTTATATTTAATTGGGACATTGTATGGTAGAAGGATTGAATTGTACGGTAACTATGCACTGAAAGGTTCTTTTGTGATTAATGTTGAAATCTATATTATCTGAAAAGTCGTTGATCGCTAAGGGGGCTTACCCTTATTGTAGAATAAATGTTATTTATTTAAATGAATTAAGTAATTTAATTTATTTATTTAAATAAGATTAGAATTGTTCTAATTGATTTATTCACAACCGGTTTAATATGGAGAACCTAAATGGTCACACCGCAAAAGAAAAATATTTATTTAAGAAGTAAATGGCATAATTGTAATAATAAGTTAAGTGTATTTAATTTAATCTATGGAGATAGAATAAATTAAATAGCTTAATATTTATTATTTAATATTTTGAAAATATTAAATATAAATTAATAAGAGGAGTGTTATTATTATTATTACCATTACTATTATTTAATTCTTAATAGGGATTGAGAATTAATTAATAGAAGTACTGTCACATGAATTCCTAATTGGATTAGGAGCATAATTAATGAAAGGAGTTTAATTATAATAGAAACCCTAATCTTAAATAGTTTAGGGAAGGGTTTTCCTATATCTATAAATAAGAGAAGTCTTATCATAGATTAGGGTTACACACTCTTGCATTAGATTGTGGAGAGTACTTGCAATTTCTGTAGAGATAGAAACTAGGGTTTTGCCAACACCCATCTTCTTGAATAGATATTATTCCTTGGTGGATCACCTCTAGAGGCCAAACACTTGGGTGGCTAACGTTGATCAAAGGAAGGAATTTAGTCGGTGGAATTCAAGGAGAACGCGAAGGAATTGGAGGTGAACTTGTACCTGAGGAAGCACGGTTTTATGAGGGTATAATTTCTTAATCTCTATCTCTTTTGTTAATTGATAATTGAACACAAGGAAAGATCATGGTGATGGTTTGTACAAAAAATTTAAAATCCGTTTTATCACGCTTCCGCCTTGTTTGTGTAATTTGATTGCATGCTTGCGTTATATACAAACCTAACAGTGGTATCAGATACTAATGCTTATGTTAATTATTGATTTTGATGATTCCATGTATGAATTGATAAGCGATACGATTGGATTTTCGGGCTGAAATTTTTTTTTTGAATCTGCATCGCGGCGCGGCCGCGCCGCTTCCAGTTCATTCTGGAGCGCGGCCGCGCCCTAACCCAGAAAACGTTTCTGGGGGTGTAGCGCGGCCGCGCTACTCCTAGTTCAATTTGGAGCGCGGTCGCACCGGTATGCAGAGTTTAAATTTTTTTTATTTTTCTCAATTAACATAAATGGTTTATTTAATTGATAAAAGTTTAAAATAAAGATGTTTATTTTATCTGAAATATGATTTTAGATTACTAAAATTAAAGGAGTTTAATTTGGATTTGGTTTTTGATTAAAATAAAAGAGTTTATTTTTGTTTCAAAAACTAAATATTAGTAAAACTTTTGCCCATTAATTGATATCAATGCATATATGGAATGGTTTTATTATTCATGAGATGAATGTTATTTATTGATGCATATGGCGATATGTATGATAATAAATAAGGATTGATTATGGACTATTGACCAATGTGTAATTGGATTTATTTTAGAGGATGCTTGAATGTATGAGTTTTTATAAATGGGGTCTGCGTACCTCGTCTTCTCTAATTTTTCTTAATGTAAATTCTATCTCCCTCCTATGTACTTTCCCTTGACTACTGATCAAGGTTTCTATTATAATAAATAGTTCTTGTAATAGGATAAGTTAGAATTATTTTGAAAAATTGGAGACAAAGGAGCAAGGAGTGCTTGAAGACCTGTTTGTATTGGAGCTCGAGTTTAAATGTAATAGTTATATTTAAATTTAATTCCTGCACCCTAGGTTTGACCTTTTGGTTCACTTAGTGGCTCTAGTGAACCAAACTAGAATAAAAGTCCATAATCAATCCGAGTAGAATATAGTATTCTATATGTGCATGCTTACTATATATATATTATATATTATCCAACATGCTTCACATGTAAAATAATATGACGCGTATTTTATATATATATGTGTGTGTGTGTGTGTGCATGCGCGCTAAACAAGATGAGACTAATAATTATAAACCCCTCAAAGAAATCATATTAAGTCCTAAGCGTTAAAAGATATTTGGAATATCAAACGTCGCCTTCTAGAATGGTAGAGCTATAGAGTATTAAATGTTTAATATGAGTTTGTTGTGTCACCACAAGGCAAGTATTAAATATTTAAGATGTTGCTTTATCACATTTGATGCTTATTAAGGAATTAAACATTACTATTTTGTTGTGTCACCACAAGGACAGTAATTTTCTCTTCACATATATGGAAGTGCTAGGATGGACTTAACTTGGATAATTTTGATTCGGATGTGTCACCACTTGATCAAAATAATCTAAGAGGCAAAATACAAGGAGTTACATAGTGATGTAATTGACAATAGTTGTCTACCTATTTATTTATATATCGTTTGTTGTGTCACCACAAGGCTATATACATTTGAAATGGGATCCTTAATCTCACTAGCAAATCTTTAATTAAAATTGTCGAACTATATAATGAAGGTAATATAATTTAATGAAAAAGTGAGAGATACCAATTTAAATAAAGACCTAATTTATTTTGATGATTAATAAATTGAATGTATGCTAAAATGTTGTCTATTTCACATACAGAATTTAAAAATGTCAAACTCACTATCACTGCGTAGCATACTTGATGCTAACAAACTGATCGGACCGAATTACACGGACTAGTTAAGGAATCTTAGAATTGTTCTCATTGTTGAAAAGATTTCTTATGTCCTAAATTCGCCAGTCCTTGCAAATGTTGCAGAAATAACCTCTGAGGAAGAGATTGCTACTTTCAAAAAGTGGCAAGATGATGCAATCTTGGCTCAATGCATCATGCTCGCATCCATGAGTAATGAGCTTCAGCGTCAGCATGAAACTATGGATGCTCCTACTATATTGCTGCACCTCAAAGAGTTGTATGGTGAGTAAAGTAGGACTGCTAGATATCAGATATCTAAGGAGCTCTTCCGATCTCGTATGACCGAGGGCACTGCCGTTAAGACTCATGTCCTTAAGATGATCAATCTTATTGAATAACTTGGACAGCTTGGGTTCGTAATGGATGGGGAGTTAAGTCAAGATTTGATCTTGCAGTCACTCCCGGACACCTTCTCACAATTTGTTGTGAATTTTTACATGAATAAGTTGGACGTCAGCTTGCCTGAGTTACTTAACATGCTGAAAACTACTGGAGGTCACTTCTCATCCAACAAGAACCAAGTCTTACTAGTGGATTCTTCTAAGAAAAGGAAGAGGCCCAAGGTATCTTCTGAAAAGAAGTAAAACAAGAAGGCTAAGGGCAAGGCGAAGAGGAATGATAAAAAAAACCTGATCTAGATTGCAAAGGAATTTGCTACCATTGCAATAAGCCAGGACACTGGAAGAGGAACTGCAAGGAGTATCTTGCGGACCAAAAGAAGCTTGGAGAAGCTTCGACTTCCGATCTAGGTTTGTTCATGATTGAAACTAATTTTTCTGAAAGTCAAAATTCTACTAGGGTATTGGATACCGGCTGTAGTTCTCACATATGTAATAATATGCAGGGACTAAGTAGAAGTAGAAAGCTGAACAAGGATGAAGTCGTCCTACGAGTGAGAAATAGAGCAAAGGTTGCTGCATTAACTGTAGGAACTTATTGTTTAGCACTGCTTACGGGCAAGTTCATTAGTTTAAATAATTGTTATTATGTTTCAGCACTCATTAGAAACATTATTTCAATTTCTGTATTGGATATGGATGGTTTTGATATTATAATAAAGAACAACAGTCATTCTATTTATAATAAATATGTTTTATATGGTGTTGGCAATCTACTGAATGGACTTTACATACTTGACTTGCATAGAAATATACTTCAAATTGAACAAACTAAGAAAAGAAAAAGAGATGATGTTAATTATACCTTTATGTGGCACTGTAGACTCGGTCATATCAATGAAATAAGATTAACCAAGTTGCATAAAGATGGGCTTTTAGAGCTATCTGATTACGAATCATATCCAACTTGTGAATCTTGTCTCATGGGTAAAATGACTAAATCCCCTTTTAGTGGAAAATGAGAAAGAGTTACAGAGTTGTTAGCATTGGTACACACAGATCTATGTGGACCTATGACAACGAATGCACGAGGAGGGTATTCTTATTTTATTACTTTTACTGATGATCATTCTAGATTTGGATATGTGTATTTAATGAAATACAAATCTGAATCGTTTGAAAAGTTCAAAGAATTCAGAAGTGAAGTAGAGAAGTAAACTGGTAAGAGTATTAAGATTCTTCGATCGGATCGAGGAGGGGAATACTTAACCAATGAGTTTCTCAATTGTCTCAAAGAAAATGGTATAATCTTAGAATGGACTCTACCAGGGACGCCACAGTTGAATGGTGTATCTGAAAGGAGAAATTGAACATTGTTAGACATGGTTCATTCCATGATAAGTTTTACCAACCTTCCAGTATCCTTTTGGGGTTATGCCCTAGAATCGGCTGCATACCTACTTAATAAGGTACCTACCAAATCCGTTCCAAAGACTCCATATGAGTTATGGACAGGGAGGAAACCAAATCTTAAGCATGTTAAGACTTGGGGTTGTCCAGCTTATGTCAAAAGGTTTGAGCATGATAAGCTAAAGACTAGATCCGACAAATGTAGATTCGTGGGATACCCTAAAGAAACATCAGGGTATTATTTCTATCATCCTATTGATCAAAAGGTGTTTGTTGTGAAACACGCTGCCTTCTTGGAAAAGGAGTTTATCCTTGAATGGGTCAGTGGGAGTAAGATATATCTTGAAGAAATTTAAAAACTACAAAATACTACGGATCAAAGTCAGATACCTGACCAAGTAGAAGAACCTACTGTACCACTACCTATTCGTAAATCTGGAAGAGTACCGAAGATACCTGAAAGGTATGGATTCATCATAGAGGATGATGATGAGGTACGCATCATAGATGATGATGATCCATTGACTTACGAAGAGGCTATGAGTAGTAAAGACTTAGAGAAATGGCTAGAAGCCATAAAATCTGAGATGGACTCCATGTATGAAAACCTAGTATGGACTTTGGTTTCACCACTTGAGGGCATTAAGCCTATTGGGTGTAAATGGGTCTTTAAGAAAAATACTGGAGCGGATGGCAAGGTAGAGACCTATAAGGCTCGACTGGTTGTAAAAAGTTTCAAATAAAGACAAGGAGTTGACTATGATGAAACCTTCTCATCAGTAGCTATGCTCAAGTCCATTCGGATTTTGCTTGCAATTGCAGCTTATTATGACTACGAGATCTGGCAAATGGACGAGAAAATGGCCTTCCTCAATGGAGAGCTTGAGGAGAATGTATATATGATACAACCAGAGGGTTTTATTTCAACAGTTGGAACAAACCACGTTTGTAAGCTACAACGATCCATTTATGGATTTAAGCAACCTTCTCGAAGATGGAACATCCGTTTTGATGAGATAATCAAAAGGTTTGATTTTATCAAAAATAAGAATGAACCTTGTGTGTACAAGAAGGTTAGTGGGAGCGCTGTTTCATTCCTTGTATTATATGTTGATGATATATTACTGATAGGGAATGATGTTCCTATGCTACAGTCGATCAAAATTTGGTTATCTAAACACTTCTCCATGAAGGACTTGGGAAAGGCATCCTATATTTTGGGATAAAGATCTATATAGATAGATCTAAAAGGATGCTTGGCTTGACCCAAGGAGAGTACATTGACTCGATACTAAAGAAGTTTAGCATGGAAGATTCTAAGAGAGGTCTCATGCCGATGAGCCATGGAATACATCTCTCCAAGAAACAGGCCCTAAAGACACCTGAGGAGAGAGACCGTATGAGTAAGATTCCTTATGCTTCCGCAATAGGATCTATCATGTACGGTATGATATGTACTAGACCAGATGTCGCTCATGCACTTAGTGTAACGAGAAGATATCAGTTGAATCCAGGAGAAGAGCACTGGAAGACAGTGAAAAATTCCCTAAAGTACTTGAGAAGAACTAAAGATGTATTTCTTGTCTACGGTGGGTCTGAATTAAAACTAGAGGGCTATACAGACTCAAGTTTTCAAACGGACCAAGATGACAGTAAATCCGTTTCAGGGTACGTGTTTACCTTAAACGGTGGCGCAGTGAGTTGGAAAAGTTCCAAGCAGCAAATAGTTGTTGATTCAGTGACAGAGACAGAGTACATAGCTGCAAGTGAAGTTGCAAAGGAAACTGTTTGGATGAAGAAGTTCATAACTGAACTTGGAGTGGTTCCTAGCATTAGAGGAGCCGTACCTTTATTCTGTGACAACACCAGAGCTGTTGCACAGGCTAAGGAACCTAGGTCTCATCAGAAATCCAAACACGTGTTGCGGCGGTTTCATTTGATCAGAGAGATCATTGAAAGAGGAGATATCCCTGGAACGTGTGGACTCTCAAGACAACATTACAGATCCATTTACTAAAACTTTAACACAACAACAATTTGATCGTCACTTAGAGAAGAAGGCCGGTATTACATACCATGGCAATTGGCTTTAGTGGAAGTGGAAGATTGAAAGTAGTATGCACACAAGCCAATCATATTTGATATGATGTAGCATATACTTTGTAATCTTATTCATTTATTAATAAAAGAATTGATTTTCTTAAAACGCATTTTATATTATCTACATAGTGCTGTTATATTAAATGTGATAAACCTATAGTTTTGAGCAATGCTTTTAGAATCATGATGGTGATTATGCTAATGAGATCTAAATTCTTGATAGCTCACAAACTAAAATCGTTCCTAATCGTTGGATTACTAAAAAGGGGATTAATGAATCCGGATAGATTAGTACATACGTTGCTTGCTCTTAGGAAGAGGATGATTGATCTCATAATCATTTGTGTGGAGACACTAAAGCAAGTATGTAGGTGCTTAATGGAGAATAAGTTCACTGAACGTGGCTCGCTAAGGAATACCTAATGGAGTTTTACTCGCCTATCAATAGGAATTTCTCTAGTGATAGTAGTACAAGTGATCCTTGGACTTGAGATCATCATAGTATCTTGTGTATGATGAGTTATACTTTGACATGTCCCTTAAGACCTTTAGGGTATATCAAAGGGTATGATTGGGTATAATAAGTTGTACATAGAGATAGGTGAATGATCAACAAAGAATCTACCACGTCTAGTAAAAGATGTGAATGTCCTATGTGATTCGATAAGTGACAACTCAGTAGTCCTTGGCCAAGGTAGAATGAAATTAGAAAGGAGTTTCTAATTTGCATTATTTAGAGTTGTGCATTTGGGAATTGAAATACATATAATTAAACAAAGTAAGACTTGACAGTAAATCCATGTCTTATATTTAATTGGGACATTGCATGGTAGAAGGATTGAATTCTACGGTAACTATGCACTG
The DNA here is from genome assembly GCA_034770075.1 of Aralia elata. NCBI lineage: Eukaryota > Viridiplantae > Streptophyta > Magnoliopsida > Apiales > Araliaceae > Aralia > Aralia elata. The sequence goes on along the minus strand of CM068387.1, from coordinate 50,132,123 downwards.
AAAGGTTCTTTTGTGATTAATGTTGAAATATATATTATCTAGAAAGTCGTTGATCGCTAAGGGGGCTTACCCTTATTGTAGAATAAATATTATTTATTTAAATGAATTAAATAGTTTAATTTATTTATTTAAATAAGATTAGAATTGTTCTAATTGATTTATTCACAACCGGTTTGATATGGAGAACCTAAAGGGTCACACCGCAAAAGAAAAATATTTATTTAAGAAGTAAATGGCATAATTATAATAAGAAGTTAAGTGTATTTAATTTAATCTATGGAGATAGAATAAATTAAACAGCTTAATATTTATTATTTAATATTTTAGAAATATTAAATATAAATTAATAAGAGGAGTGTTATTATTATTATTATTACCATTACTATTATTTAATTCTTAATAGGGATTGAGAATTAATTAATAAAAGTACTCTCACGTGAATTTCTAATTGGATTAGGAGCATAATTAATTAAAAGAGTTTAATTATAATAGAAACCCTAATCCTAAATAGTTTAGGGAAGGGTTTTTCTACATCTATAAATAAGAGAAGTCTTATCATAGATTAGGATTACACACTCTTGCATTAAATTGTGGAGAGTACTTGCAATTTCTATAGAGATATAAACTAAGGTTTTACTAATACCCATCTTCTTGAATAGATATTATTCCTTGGTGGATCACCTCTAGAGGCCAAACACTTGGGTAGCTAACGTTGATCAAAGAAAGGAATTTAATCGGTGGAATTCAAGGAGAACGCGAAGGAATTGGAGGTGAACTTGTACCTGAGGAAGCACGGTTCTACGAGAGTATAATTTCTTAATCTCTATCTCTTTCGTTAATTGATAATTGAACACAAGGAAAGATCATGGTGATGGTTTGTATGAAAAATTTTAAAATCCGTTTTATCACGCTTCCACCCTATTTGTGTAATTTGATTGCATGCTTGCGTTATATACAAACCTAACAATGTGAATGCATGAAGTTTACGTGTTATAGTTTTGTATGAGTGAATAAATTAATTTCGCGGGATGTCGCTAAATTACTATTCACGGGCACTATTCACACCATAATATTTTTACGTCTTTTTCAATTTCTATTATTTTCGTTAAAGCGTGTATGTGATGAGATAATTTTTTCAAGCGTTAGAATATTTGTTTGAGCTCGTTAGTGATTTAATTTGTGTCCGAATTGTTTTATATGTGTGTTCTGAATAAATAAACAAACCCCGTATTTATTATTTTTATCCATCCCAATATTTTATGGGATAACCCATTTTAATTTTGGATAGAGTTATTAAGCAAATTTGGTACAAATAAGGAAGTATTCTGGTATGAGAGACCAAATGGGTGTATTAATTAGTGTGTGTTACTAACATGGGGAACCACTTAACTCTTTGGACCAATAGAAATTTAGGAGGAGACATGCTTAGCAAATGATGAGTGAGCAAGTAGGGAGTGGTCGGATGAAGTGGCCTTGAGCATACTTGCTTTTGCCTTGGAATTCCTTATTTGCACAACATTCCTCTTGAATGTTAAACCCACTCGGCTGAACTCCTTCATTCTCCCGAAGTCCCCTTCAATCTCCCATTCCATTCCAATATTCTTCCCCTATCATTTCCAAGTTGCTGTAGAATTGAGAGAGAATATAGAGAGAGAAAGAGAAGAAATAAGGAAGAAGAAGAAGAAGTAGAGAGAGAAAGAGAGTTTCTAGAGAGAGAAATAAGTGAGTTTGTTCGGGAGAAAGCCAAGAAGAAGAAGAAGAAGAAGAAGAGAGAGCTTCAAGCTCTAACCAAGTCTTTTAGCATCAAGGAGCAAGAATCAAGAGGTAAACATCAACCATAACCCTTTTCCTTCAATATTTCAAGCTTTTATGGTTTTGAAGCTTATATGCTTGGTGGGTTTGATTTTTGTTGTTTATGGTTGTTGATAGTTGTGTGTAAGTTGTTATGGAAGTTCTTAAGACCCTAAAAACCTTCCTAATAACATTAAAGTGGAACAATATAACAAGAAAATTCGAACTCATGCGTAAAGGATGAAGAACAATGAAGAATATGTATTTAGTTGTAGTACACTGAATTAGGAAGCCATGGGCTTTGGAATGAACGCATTTCGACCTCGGATGAGCATTTAGAGTTAAGGTCGGAATGAATCTCAAAATTGAGCATCTTTAGCACTGTTGGAGGTCGTAGGGTAGTAAGTTCGTAGAGTGAAAGCAACTTTAGCGTCACTTAGTAAAATGACCATAACTTTCTCATACGAATTTCGATTTGGATGATTCTGTTAGAGTTTATGCCCTAGAGGCCAATTATTTAATGTAATTGCTTAACATTTCTTTTGATATTTGATTGAATAAATGAATTATTTTATTATGGTTTCATTTACTGTGTTATATAAATGTTAGCATAATAAAAGTCCTTAGAATAATAATACAAATTATATAGCTTCAAGTATGTGACTTGAACATGAGATTATATAATTATAATAAGTATCATTACTCTTAAATGTCCCTAGTCGAGTATCATTTAGAATGGGACAACAATGATACATTGAGACTACTATGTGGATTGACTGATGGCCAAATCTCATTGGTCATTAATATTTGAGATATTAAGTCAATGCATAGGTACATATTAGAGAACAATGTACTGGACAGACCCATCATGAGAATTCTACGTGGAGCATTATGCAAAGTGTCATAAGCAATTCTCATAGTGACAATGATGTAATGGTCCTCCGACCTGAAATTACTATATTACTATACGAGAATTTATGTACTTTGATATCATCAAAGGTCACCTTTAATAGGGTGGACAATAAAGGTGATTATTGGGTACATCATGAATCGTGTGAGGAATATGAGTGATCTAGATGGAATTTAACCCTCCTGTATATTAGGGGTGATATCCATAGGCCTCTTGATTGAGTAGGACTATGAAATGCATGGCCATGCTCAAATAGTGATTTGTTTCATATAGTCTACTCATTGATCAAGAAAACTCAGATTAAATTATGAAGAGTATGACACATTTCATGGCTCAAGTTTAATCTAGGATGTCAAGGTTAAAAGGATTAAATTACATTGAAACATTGGTCACGAAAAGGTTGCATCGAGTCACTGATCTTATTATTATTTGGGTAGCAGTGATGCATTACTAGATGCCACTCACTGTTTATAATTTTATAATATGATTTTAAAATTATTGCCAATATAATAATAACCTATAGGGTCATACACTTAGAACGTAATTAAAAGAGAATTAATTTAAATTGTAAGGATTTAAATATATCAATATGATTGATAGTATTTAAATTACGAATTTAAATTAACAGGATAATTTGTATATATATATATATATATATGTATATATATATGTATATTAATTAAGTAAGACTTAATTAAAATATAATATATATATATATATATATAAATTCGGATTTTACTTTTCTAATAGGATTAGGGTTTTGCTTAACTTCTTAGACGCTATATATATCAGATATATCAGCAGTCTTGTTTACGTGAAACTAAAAAGGAAAAACCCTAGTCGTTTTAGAAAAGAGAGTTGAGAGCAACACTTGAGAAAATCCAGATCTTGGCGGCTAGTACCGGAGTTCTCTTTGCTGCAGATCGTGTGACGATTTGTGGGACGTTCGTGTGGATACCGTAGAGACGCAGTTCCGTTGGATTGCGTTGGAGATTCGAAGCCGTTCAGAATTTCATCGTTCCATTCAAGCTCGGATAATCGGTAAAACAAATCTAAACCTCTGAATTAATTTGTTCTTTTCGCATGGATCCTGTTTTAGGGTTTTGGAAAATTGTTTTAAAATTTTAAATTCCACTGCGTTTATGTGTCTAAAACCCTACAGATTCAAGATGATTAGGAAAGCTTAGAGATAGACCTATAACTTCCATGAATAAAAATTGAGATTTCATGCCTGGATCAAATTCGAATTTGGGCAGGTTAGTGACGTTGTGCATGTCGCTTAAGCATTTGAGTAGGCAAGTTTGGCGTATGGACGTGCAAGTGTTGTAACGTTATAATAAGTATGTTTAGCCTTGTTTAATATTATAGAGTAGTGTAAACTAATATTTGGTATTCATTATGTGACCGATTGTAGCATGTTTATGTGCACATATGTGTGTAGGATAATTGAAGAGCGTGTGTTGTATTATTGTAGCAGACGCACGAGGCAAGTTCCTTACTTAACTATTGTTATTTGAGCAAGTTTCTTCTCTAACCCTTGTCTAATTCTTGTGTGGGGCAAGTTCACTTACCTTACTCAATTTATTTATTGAGCAAGTTTCTTAACCCGTATAACTTTCTTTATTATGCGAGTTTAATTATTGATTGAACATGTACTCTATATTATTGCAAGTTTCATAACTCAAATCGAGTTATTACTTTCAAATTATATTAGTGGATTAACTATTGTCAATTACTCCACATCAAAGATAATTATTGATATTCGCACCTTGTGCATTTGAATTAATGATCTGTTGTTGGACTGTGAAACATTTAAGTTCTTCATTCATGAACTGTTCAACGAAATAGTCTACGCCATTTGTTTCGGCTAGACACGTACAAGTTATTATTTTAAAAGCTATCCAAACCAGTAGTTGGTATGGATTCTTGGACTGAGAGAGCAACCCTTATTAGGGGATTATAATGTGCCGGTTATTCGATGCAGTCAGAGTAAAATGTTATGCATATACATAGGGTACGAGAGGCTAATTCCCTCAAGTACTACTGACGGGGCTAGGTTTTTAAAAGAGTCAGTTGAATGATTGATTCTTGAGGCCAAACGTTCATGGTCTATTGGATCACTCAGCAGTAAATAATCAATATTCATTATTTCATTTGAACTTTGATTATATTGTCAGTTAGTTCTTCAATGTTCTTAAATTGTTGAACTATGCGATTATTATTCTTATTCATTCATGATATATCTTCCTTATTCATTGTAAACTTGCTGAGGAAAGTAGTTGCTCACCCTTGCTATATCATAAACCTATTGCAGTTAAGCCGAAGAGTTCCAAAGCGGACAAAGGCAAAGGAAATCTTAAGGAATAGTTATATGTACTATCCCGTTATGTAATTGTTGAATCGTTTTGTATTATTAATGTATTCCGTGATGTATTTATTTAAGGTTATAGACCTTGGGACCGTAGTAAACCTTTTGTAATGAACAACATATGTTTATTTATTCCGAATTAGTTGATTTATGTTGTTTAGAGGTGTATGGATGTACTTTATCGTGAGCACTAGATTCGAGGTATTGGTACCTGAATTTGGGGGTGTCACAGGTTGGTATCAAAGTTGTAGGTTATAAACTTTAGGAATGCGAAACCTAGGTTATAGCCTTAGAATTATACTCGTATAGAGTACGCTAGGTGATGGGTCGAGGAGATCCATTGAGTCGAGTTGTGTTTGGAGGTGGATTGTGGAAATCTATCGTGCCGAGTTGTGCATGAGAAAATATCATTTCATTTTATCGATGAATATATTTTATTGTGACACTGACATCTTGCTGTCTATTTGTTTTTGCCTGTGGCTGTAAGTTGTCTGAGATAGGCGAGTCCAGTCATACTAGAGAGGTGCAGCCGAGTGAGCCAGAGATGATGGACACTAGGAATGAGTGTGAGGCCGAGTATGGTTCTGAGGAGGATCCAGTGACGGAGGATGGTGAGCCACCTAAGTATGCAGATGGCATGGGCACTACTCCTAGTGACATCATCAAAGAGCTGACAAGTACGAATGAGGAGCTCGAGAATCGAGTAGCCCATTTAGAGGATCAGAACCAGGATCACCAGGACCGAGAGGAGCAATACAAGTCACTAGCTATCAGACTTTGGGGGAAAAGGCTGAGTTGACCCAGAAGCTGCAGGAAAAGGACCAAAGGATTTTCGAGCTGGAAGCAGAGGTTCACAGTCGCCGTGAGGTTTTTGTTCAGCTTAGTGTGATGGTGTATGACCTCTTAGAGAGGAATGTGGTGTTGGTAGAACAGACAGAGCTGGTAGAGGACCAGCTGGAGACTACTAGTCTGGAGAGTGATGAGGCTGTAGAGCAGTTGGCAGCCCTGACTACAGAATTTGATATGGAAGTTACGAACAGAATCCGCGTAGAGGGGGCATCCATGATTGATTCCCTCTGTTTAGGTTTGGCCACTTCCATTGGCAGGCTGAGGGACAGGGTGATGAGGTACCCCAGGGATGAGGGGAGTAGCAGGCGTGTGATTAGGCGTCGAGTGGTCGACAGGCTGGCTCGACGGGAGCTCAGAGTTGCAATCCGTCGCAGTAGGCAGTGATGTGTTATTTTTAGCATTATGTTTACAGTAGGTCCCACTTTTGTTATAATTGGGGTATACTTGTGTTGTAAATCCCTATGCTTGTAGCGTGCATGGGATAGTAGTTGAACCCCAATTTTTGTTTCTGATAGAGGGGTGGAAGGTTATTATTCCCCACTTTTGTTCTTTAGGAGGATAGTTAGTAGTTGGCAGGTCATGCCATTGAGCGTTTATAGAAGTATGCCACATGTTGAGTCAGGTTGTATTAAAACAATTGTGTATGAAAATGAATGCAGTTGTTTTATTTAAATCAAATGTGTTGATAGATGCTTTTACTCTTAATTGCAGACTTAAATGACATATTGCATAAAGCATAGAACTGTAAGTAAAAGACGATGATTTTTCTTTTATCCGATTATGCCGCCAAAAGGACGACCGCGTAACCAACGGGTTGAGGAGTCAGAAATTGAGGTACAGAATCAACATGACCCAATGAGAGCATTCGCTGAGTTATTGGTAGAAGCCATGCAAAATAGACCCCCACCTTTTAGAGAACAGCCAGAGCAGCAGCCCGCGCAGCATTTGGCTAGTTTCAAGGATTTTAAGCTAGTAGGACCTCCCAAGTTCAAGGGAACACTAGACCCAATTGAAGCCCAAACCTGGATTGAAGAAATAAAAAAAGTGTTCGAGGTTGCAAGGGTGGCTGAAGAACAGAAGACAGGGTTCGCCACCTTTATGATGAAAGGTGAAGCGAACTATTGGTGGAAGGCCAACAAAAGCCGTATCGGAGATGGTGTGATACCATGGGAACGTTTTAAGGAGCTATTCCTTGAGAACTACTTCCCGGAGAATATGCAGCAGAACATGGAGGTGAAGTTTCTGGAGCTCAAGCAGGGGAACATGTTAGTCGCAGAGTATGCAGCTAAATTTAATGAGTTAGCCCGATTTGCAGCTCACCAGGTAGACACTGAGGCCAGAAAGGCAAGGAGATTTGAATTAGGCCTTAAACCGTGGGTGTACAGTAGGGTGGCAGTTTTAAGGATTGACACATTTTCTACGCTGTTGGAAAGGGCCATCATCGCCGAAGGAGGCAACGAGGCTCTATCAAAGTTCAATCAAGATAAAAAGAAGGGTCACGAAGGAAGCAAGGGAGGAAGCAGCGGGGGAAGTAACCCGAATAAAAGGAAATGGAACGATAGCCAATCTTTCGGTGGCAACAAGTCTGGAGGAGAGGTTAAGAAGGGTAATAAGTGCAATAATTGTGGAAAGAATCACTCGGGGGAGTGTCTGAAGGGCAAAGGGATTTGCTACAACTGTGGGTAACAGGGGCACCTTGCTCCTTAGTGCCCGAAGGGAAAGAAGGAAGGATGTTTCTCATGTGGAGCATCAGATCATAAAATTAAGGATTGCCCGAAAAGGAAAGGGGATGCAGCAAGTGGCAACAGGAACAACAACAACAGCAACAGCAACAACAACAACAACAACAGGTTGGGCATTGGAGGGCCAGCTAGCCAAACCAACAGACTGATGGCACGCACTTTCAACATGACTGTACAGGATGCGGTGGAGTCGAAGGACGTGGTGTCAAGTATTATTTCGATCAACAATATTAGTGCATATATATTATTTGATTCGAGTGCTATATGTTCGTTTGTGTCGGATGAATTTGCTAAACAGTTAAAATTATCTCGTGAGAAATTAGAGAATCCAATGAATGTGGAAGTAGCTAAAAAGAAAGTTATTCTTGTAGAACATATTCATAGAGAATGTTATGCTAATATAAGAGGATATAATTTGGACGTAAATTTGATTCCGATACGACTAGGAGAATTTGATGTTATCCTTGGAATGGATTGGTTGTCTAATTATGAAGCTGTAATTGATTATAAGAAGAAGTGCGTATGCCTGAAGACTCCGATTAAGTCAAGGGTTATATTCTATGGAAGTAAATCGCCTAGAAAATCTCGTTGTCTGACGATGATGCAAGCAAAGAGATTGCTTAGAAAAGGTTGCACAGGTTATCTGGCTCACGTGGTTGATACTCAAAGAGTAAGGGGTGAAGTGAGATAGATACCTGTAGTAAGGGAATTTCCAGATGTTTTCCCAGAAGATCTACCGGGTTTGCCGCCGGAAAGAGAAGTGGAATTTGTAATCGATTTAGTATCGGGGACAGCACCGATCTCAAAAGCACCGTACAGGATGGCACCGGTAGAGATAAAAGAACTGATGGTTCAACTGCAGAAGCTGCTAGATAAAGGGTATATTCGTCTGAGTGTATCTCCATGGGGAGCGCCAGTACTGTTCGTGAAGAAGAAGGATGGAGCGTTAAGGCTCTGTATCAACTACAGGGAACTGAACAAGGTAACCATTAAGAACAAGTATCCGCTGCCCAGAAATGATGATTTGTTTGACCAATTGAAGGGAGCGAAATACTTTTTGAAGATTAACTTGAGGACGGGGTATCACCAACTGAAAGTGAGACAGGAGGATATCCCAAAGACAGCATTTAGAACTCGATATGGACACTTTGAGTTTTTGGTGATGTTGTTTGCGTTGACGAACGCGCCAGTAGCATTTATGGACATGATGAACAGAGTGTTCAAGCAAAACCTAGATAAATTTGTTGTTGTTTTCATAGATGACATTTAGTCTACTCGAAGACGGAGGAGGAACACGTCGAGCATTTGAGGATAGCCCTAGAAACGCTAAGAATGGAGAAGCTATATGCAAAGTTTTCCAAGTGTGAATTTTGGCTACAAAGGGTGCAATTCTTAGGGCATGTAATTGATAAGGATGGTGTATCAGTGGACCCTGCGAAGGTAGAAGCGGTAATAAACTGGGAGTAGCCAAAGACGCCGATAAAAGTCCGAAGTTTCTTGGGATTAGCAGGTTACTATCGGAGGTTTATTCAGAACTTTTCAAAGATAGCGATACCGTTGACAAATTTGATGAGGAAGACTATGAAGTTTGTATGGACGGATAAGTGCGAAGAGAGTTTCTTAGAGTTGAAGAAGAAACTTAGTGAAGCACCTGTGTTATCACTACCAGATAATACAGGGGGATTTGTGGTGTACAGTGATACGTCACACAAAGGCCTTGAGTGTGTATTGATGCAGCATGGGAAGGTCATTGCGTACGCGTCATGGCAGCTGAAGGACTATAAGAAGGGGTATCCGACTCATGACCTGGAACTAGCGGCAGTGGTGTTTGCTTTGAAGATTTGGAGGCACTATCTGTATGGGGAGAAGTGTGAGATATACACAGACCACAAAAGTCTGAAGTATATCTTCACTCAAAAGGAACTAAACATGAGACAAAGGCGATGGTTGGAGTTGATCAAGGACTACGATTGTAAGATTCTATACCATCCCGGTAAGGCCAATGTAGTAGTTGATACTCTAAGTAGGAAGGGCAGAGATAAGTTGATGATGCTAACAGCTCAGGAGGATATTTATTAGATATGATTTGATTTTCTTATGATTTATTAACTAGGATTTAGATTTCCTATTGATTTGTTATTTCCTTATAGAATTAGGATTTCTATTCCAAGTTAATTTGTGATTCCTTATGGAATTAGGGTTTATTCTATTAGTATAAATAGAATACATAGTTTATGTAATAGATTAGAAATTGCTTGATTAATAAAAAAAATACTTGAGAGGCTTCTCATCTTTTGGTTCTTTGAGAATTCTTAGATTAATTTCTTAATTTTCTTAAGATTCAATTATTGACTTATCATACAACAATTCATAGTTGTTTGTGACGTTATTCTATCATACACTAATTGTCGATTGTAGCGAGATTACCGCTTACATATAAGCGAGAGGTTTAGGTGTCGTTGGTGTCCATTCAACGCAAGCTTCCTAGCGCAAAGCAATTATACCAAGATTACCATCTACAGATTGACGAGGGGGGTTAAGATGTTGTGAGCGTTCCACCTTCATAACTTGCTGGAAACGATCCGGGCGACGACCACCTCACGCAAGCGTGCTGTGAAGTCTATCATTTAGTATAAGAGCTGAGTTCCTAGCAGGGTTACTTATCCTTAATTTTTCTCGTTGATATATATTGAAAAAAAAATTCGTTAGTTAAAAAAAAGGAAATTCTTTAGTACAAAAAAAGGAGAAAAAAAAGAAATTATTACTTGTTTTAGTTTGTGAATTTTGAAGAGTATTGGGTTTCATAAGTTTCGTGATTATTGGGATTTTATTGAAGAAATTAATTATTTGATTCTATTATTGGAATTCGTGAATTTTGAGGATATTGGGATTTCACTCAAGAGGATTCTAATTGGTGATCGTGAAATTTTGGTGGTTATTGTACGTCACACTTGCTATATTTTGTTTTGTGATAAGTTCTTATTGAATTAAAAAGAAAAACTGTGATATTTATTTGGTGAATTTGAAAAGAACCTATAAGAGGGACTATTAAGAGGTAAAAGGCAAGAGTGTGAGAATAATTGAGGGTAAAAGCTTAATTGTGTGATACACGAGCGTTTTCATAATTGTGTGATACATTGTTTGAGCGAAACACATAAGGGAGTGTGTGAGGAAAAGTTTCTTTATCTACTAACCTTTGTTTTGCAGCAATCATGTATGGATATAATTGTGAAAGTAATTATGAGTGGCAAAAGAGATCTTTTCAAGGTAGAGCGGATCCAGAAGCTTATTAGAGTTGGGAGAAAAGGAAGGAACGAGAGTTTGGCTGTCATGAATATTCCGAGTAAAAGAAGTTCAAACTTGCAATTCTAGATTTTTTTGGTGATGCACATACATAGTGGGCTCAATTTGAACGTGATAGGAGAAAATATGGAGAGCATCCGATTGATACATGGAAAGAGTTGAAAATTGTGATGAGAAAGCGGTATGCCCAGTACAGCCGAGCAGGAGACATGAATATGTATCTCCAAGTCATAAAGAGCAACCTTCAAGGCGATTAACTTTGGAGGATGAAAAGAGGGTTCAAAGGCATGAGGAGTCACATTGGAGAAAGTCACGAGAAACTCCTAAGGTGTATAGGGAACCAATATTTTCTATGGAGGTAAAATAGGACATCATGGATTCAGTTCGTAAGGTGATGGAGGTGATGAGTGAGTTTTATACCTACGAATCAGGAATTGTTGAGCTTAATTATTGCTATCTTTAAGTATTTTAGTATCATTTTATTTATTTTTGTGTTTGTTTATTGTAGGATGGAGTTGGAAGGGCATAGAAGTCATTTTGGAGAAAAAAAAAATTAAAAATCATTAAAAATTGGGCTGAGTGGCATTTTTGTAAATTCTTGGTCCCAGTCAAGCACCTAGGCACTTGGATCAGTGTTATTTTGAGCGCCTAGGCGTTCTAGTGTAGAATGAGATGGATTTATGCGGCTGTGAGAGAAATTGGAAGCCAATTGGAATCTGAACGATGGTTTGGACTAATATACAAGGGAGAAAACTTCAGAAAATAACGTAACAGGAGATTTTGCAGAGAAAACAACAAGGAGAACACGAAGGAGATTTACAAAGCTTGAAGATCAAGACAGAGATTGGGAGCGGCTTTATAGTTTCTTCTATCCCTTTCTTTTATCTTTAATTTTGTAATCTTTGGGATGTTTTTATTTATTATTGGGATGATGTTTTCCTTAATCATTATGAACTAAACTTTCAATTAAGATTGCAACAGAACTTAGTATGTAATTTAGATTGATGCTTTCTATTTAATTTAAGTTAATTACTTTTAAATCGTTTTTCATATCCTGTTCTTATTGATTAATTGTGTGATAAACAATTACCGGGATAATCTATACAAAATTGGAAGATGGAGTATAGATTTATATCTGGGTATGATAGCATCTGTTTATATAATCTGTTTTAAGGTTAACATGATTAGTATGTAGGATAGGAATATACCTATATGTCTTTCGCAACCATCGAAAGAATCTGTATTTGAAACCATAATTAACATAATTCACATAGGAATATAGTGCGTTAATTAATTAGGGTGTTCCTTATAATTTTGTTGCTTAATTGCTGGATTTATATGGATTTGTTCATGTGTCATTCGGAAGAAGCACTTGAATATTATAAAGAATTATTGGTTAGTGATTCAGTGTAAGTAATTAATTAAATAGGAAGTGTATTGGTTTAAATAAGATATTAAGGGAAGTTGTAATCTTAAACTATCATCTCTACATTTATTCTTGTGATTTCATAATTTAGTAGTTATTTTATTAATTTAGTTCTCAAAATCACATACATTATTCGTAATTTAAATAAGATTAATTGGATTAAAAATTAGTAATTGATAACTATTAATATATTTCCTCGTGGGTTCGACACTCTACTTACTCTTTATTACTTATTGACCATGTATACTTGCGTGTAAATTGTCTATACCAATTTTGGACAACAAGTTTTTGGCGCCGTTGCCGGGGAAATTATTTTAATATTTTGTCATTATTAATTTTGATAAAGTTAATCTTAATTTAAACTTTCACTTTTCTGTTATTCTCAGGTGTTCTTTTCTCGTGTATCAAACGCGATCGAAACAGCCAGAGCTTGAACCATACGAGGACGATATTGAAAAAGGGCTTCAGAGGTTGCGTAAGTGGGACAAAGAAACACGAGAGACACTAGAGAAACAAGATAAAATGGCTGAAGAGGAGCAAAAGTCATTGCGGGATTATGCCATGCCGCAAGTTACTGAAATTCAATCAAGTATCACGAGGCCTGCCATTACTGCCACCAACTTTGAGATAAAACCTGGAACAATACAAATGATTCAAAATTCTGTTCAATTTGGAGGGTTGCCGAATGATGATCTGAACTATCACTTGGTTAGTTTCCTAGAAATTTGTGATACGTTCAAGTACCATGGAGTGACGGAAGATGCTATAAGACTCAGATTGTTCCTATTCACACTCAGAGATAAAGCTAAGAGTTGGCTCCCATTCACACTATGAGAAGGGGTATCCGACTCATGACCTGGAACTAGCGGCAGTGGTGTTTGCTCTGAAGATTTGGAGGCACTATCTGTATAGGGAGAAGTGTGAGATATACACAGACCACAAAAGTCTGAAGTACATCTTCACTCAAAAGGAACTAAACATGAGACAGAGGCGATGGTTGGAGTTGATCAAGGACTACAATTGTGAGATTCTATACCATCCCGGTAAGGCCAATGTAGTAGCTAATGCTCTAAGTAGGAAGGGCAGAGATAAGTTGATGATGCTAACAGCTCAGGAGGAACTAATAAAGGAAATGAAAAGACTGGAGTTGGAAATCAAGTATCCGAAAGATGCAGATGAGAAACTGTTCGCAGTGGAGGCGAGTCCGACCTTCTTAGATAAGACAAAAGAGGCTCAAAAAAAGGATGATGAATGTGTTGCCATAAAGGAGCGACTCTCGGAAGGAGAGGAGTTGAAATATAAAATTGATAGCACGGGATTGCTAAGGTTTGAAGGGAGGATCTGGATACTGATGGTTCCAGAGTTGAGAGAAGAGATTCTGCAAGAAGCTTATTCTACTAAGTATTCGATACACCCAAGTAGTACCAAGATGTATCAGGATTTATGCCAGCACTTCTGGTGGCCGAACATGAAGAGGGAGGTCGCGGAATGTGTTGGGCGATGTTTGACATGTCAGAGGGTAAAAGCAGAACATCAGAAACCCGGTGGGCTGCTACAACCGCTGGAGATTTCGGAGTGGAAGTGGGAGCATATAACGATGGATTTCGTGGCAGGGCTTCCAGTAACTCAGAAGGGCTATGACGCGATCTAGGTGATCGTGGATCGTTTAACTAAATCTGCACATTTTCTACGGATCAAGATAAGGTACAATCTGGAGCAGCTAACAAAGTTATATGTGAAAGAAATTGTGTCGCGACATAGGGTGCTGGTATCTTTATATCTGACAGAGATCCGCGTTTCACGTCAAATTTCTAGAAGAGCTTGCAAGAAAGGTTGGGAACTCAGTTGAGGTTGAGTACGGCGTATCATCTTCAAATGGATGGGCAAAGCGAACGAACGATTCAGACGCTTGAAGACATGTTTAGAGCATATGTGATGGATTTTAAGGGCAGCTGGGATAATCATCTATCATTGGTTGAGTTTTCCTATAATAACAGTTATCATGCGAGTATTGGCATGCCGCCATATGAAGCATTAAACGGGAGGAAGTGCTGAACACCTTTGTGTTGGGACGAAGTCAGTGAACGGAGGCTGTTGGGACCTGAATTGGTGCAACAGACCGTGGATGTCTCTACTCTTCCTCTTTTTGAATCATCCTGGATCACCTCAATCCGAGTTCGTATGAGAACGTTATGGTCATTTTACTAAGTGATACTGAAACTGCCTGCACTCTACAATTCCGAGAGGCACTCTACGATTTCGAGAGGCACTCTAAGATTTTGGAGGCCACTCTACTACCCTTGAAGGCCACTCTACGACCTTCAGAGTCCACCCCACCATTTGCACTCTATGATGGTCAGAGATTACCCCACGACTTGCACTCTACGACCTCCTACTTGACAGATTCGTAGAACCTACTCCCAAACATCATAACTTCCTCATTTTAAGCCGGAATTAGTCTGTTCTTAAGGCTATGGAAAGCTTGTAATCTGAACTACAATATATCCAAAAATCATAACTTTTCAGATTCGTTAATAGATCGAAACAGCGGCTCCAAGGAGCCTAGTCGCACCAGTTTTCTGTGTTCTTGACAACTTTGACACATTTTCTTAAAATCGCTATATCTCCCTCATCCGAGGTCGAAATGCGTTCATTCCAAAGCCCATGGCTTCCTAATTCAGTATACTATAGCTACCCAGAAAGTTAGATTTTTTATGTAACATGACAATACCAGAATTGATCGTAAGCTCACGGTTCATATTAAGTAATCGTGTTCTTAACATGGTTTACTAAAATCTTCACCACCAATTCGTTTTAAAAGCTTTTTACTCCATTCCAACTGAGTTATGAAGATAACCCATGGAACTACAATACCACAATAACAAACAAAGAAAATAAATATATAATTGAAACTATAAGTCCTCTAAAATAGTTTGAATGTTCATGTTTGTCCAAAATGTCCATGTTCTTCATTGTTCTTCATCCTTTACGCATGGGTTCAAATTTTCTTGTAATATTGTTCCACTTTAATGTTATTAAGAAGGTTTTTAGGTCTTACGAACTTCCATAACAACTTACACATAACTATCAACAACCATAAATAACAAAAATCAAACCCACCAAGCATATAAGCTTCAAAACCATGAAAGCTTGAAATATTGAAGGAAAAGGGTTATGGTTGATGTTTACCTCTTGATTCTTGCTCCTTGATGCTAAAATACTTGGTTAGAGCTTGAATCCCTCTTCTTCTTCTTGGCTTTCTCCCGAACAAACCCACTTCTTTCTCTCTCTAAAAACTCTCTTTCTCTATCTACTTCTTCTTCTTCCTTATTTCTTCCTTTTCTCTCTCTATATTCTCTCTCAATTCTGCAGCAACTTGGAAGTGATAGGGGAAGATTATTGGAATGGAATGGGAGATTGAAGGGGACTTCGGGAGAATGAAAGGAGTTCACCCGAGTGGGTTTAACATTCAAGAGGAATGTTGTGCAAATAAGGAATTCCAAGGCAAAATACTTGGCTCAAGGCCACTTCATCCGACCACTCCCTACTTGCTCACTCCTCATTGGCTTAGCATTTCTCCTCCTAAATTTCTATTGGTCCAAAGAGTTAGGTGGTTCCCCATGTTAGTAACACACATAAATTAATACACCCATTTGGTCTTTCATACCCGAATACTTCCTTATTTGTACCAAATTTACTTAATAACTCTATCCGAAATTAAAATGGGTTATCCCATAAAATATTGGGATGGGTAAAAATAATAAATACGGGGTTTGTCTATTTATTCGAAACACCCATATAAAATAATTCGGATACAAATTAAATCACTAACGAGTTCAAATAAATATTCCAACGCTTGGAAAAATTATCTCATCACATACACGCTTTAACGAAAATAATAGAAATTGAAAAAGACGTAAAAATATTATGGCGTAAATAGTGCCCGTGAATAGTAATTTAGCGACATCCCGCAAAATTAATTTATTCACTTATACAAAACTATAACACGTAAACTTCATGCATTCACATAATCCAGGTCGTCACACAACCTTTAAACACATAACACATAACAATGTTACTAAAATTCATAATATTCATCCATATATATAAATTCAAATTACAAGGCTATCCAGAATTCACGGTCGTTACATCCTCCCCCCTTATAAGAATTATGTGCCCAGAATTACACCCTAGGTACGGAAAACTTAACATGGGTTCACTCAAAAAGATGTGGATAATTCTTCCTCATCTTCTCTTATAGTTTCCACGTAGCTTCTTCAGTCGTGTGGTTCCTCCAAAGGACTTTGACTGAATGAATGACCTTGTTTCTTAACGTCTGCTCCTTCCTATCTAATATCTGGATAGGAATCTCTTCATATGACAAGTCTCGCTCAACTTGAATCGGTTCATAGGATATCATATGTTTGTAGTCGGGTTTATATGGTCGTAACACGGAAACGTGAAACACATTGTGAATGTGCTCAAGTTCAGGAGGTAGAGCTACCTCGTACCCCACATCACCTACCCTCTTTAACACTTCAAATGGTCTTACGAACCTGTGACTCAATTTCCCTTTCTTCTCAAATCAGATCTTCCCTTTCCAATGAGATACCTTCAAAAATACAAAACTGCCAACTTCAAAGTCTCGCTTCTGACGATGCAAATCGGCATATTTCTTTTGTCGGTCCTAAGCCGCTACCAATCGAGCTCTTATCACTTTGATGACAACGTTCTCATACAAACTCAGATTGAGGTGATCCAGGATGATTCAGAAAGAGGAAGAGTAGACCTACAACTTTCATTTAATAAGAATTGAGAGTTAAGGTCGGGATGAATCTAAAAATTGAGCATCTTTAGCACTTTTGGAGGTCGTAGGGTAGTAAGTTCGTAGAGTGAACGCAGCTTCAGCATCACTTAGTAAAATGACCATAACTTTCTCATACGAACTTCGATTTGGATGATTCAAGATGATTCAGAAATTTAGAGATAGACCTACAACTTCCATTAATAAAATTTGAGATTTCATGCCTGGATCAAATTCAAATTTGGGCAGGTTGGTGACGTTGTGCATGTCGCTTAAGTATTTGAGTAGGCAAGTTTGGCGTATGGACGTGCAAGCGTCGTAACGTTATAACAAGTGTGTTTAGCCTTGTTTAATATTATGCTTCTAATAAGATTATAACCTTATAGAGTAGTGTAAACTAATATTTGGTATTCATTATGTGACTAATTGTAGTATGTTTATGTGCACATATGTGTGTAGGATAATTGAAGAGCGTGTGTTGTATTATTGTAGCAGACGCACGAGGCAAGTTCCTTACTCAGCTATTGTTACTTGAGCAATTTTCTTCTCTAACCCTTGTCTAACCCTTGTGTAGGGCAAGTTCACTTACCTTACTCAATTTATTTATTGAACAAGTTTCCTAACCTGTACAACTTTCATTTATTGTGCGAGTTTAATTATTGATTGAGCAGGTACTCTATATTATTGTAAGTTTCATGACTCAAATTGAGTTATTACTTTCAAATTATATTAGTGGATTAACTATTGTCAATTACTCCACATCAAAGATAATTATTGATATTCGCACCTTGTGCATTTGAATTCATGATCTGTTATTGGACTGTGAAACGTTTAAGTTCTTCATTCATGAACTGTTTAAGGAAATAGTCTACGCCATTTGTTTCGGCTAGACACGTACAGGTTATTATTTTACAAGCTATCCAAACCAGTAGTTGGTATGGATTCTTGGACTGAGAGAGCAACCCTTATTAGGGGATTATAATATGTCGATTATTCTATGCAGTCAGAGTTAAATGTTATGAATATAGATAGGGTACGAGAGGCTGATCCCCTCAAGTACTACTGATGGGGCCAGGTTTTTAAAAGAGTCAGTTGAATGATTGATTCTTGGGGCCAAAAGTTCATGGTCTATTGGACCACTTAGCAGTAAATAATTAATATTCATTATTTCATTTGAACTTTGATTATATTGTCAGCTATTTTTTTAATGTTCTTAAATTGTTGAACTATGCGATTATTATTCTCATTCATTCATGATATATCTTCCTTATTCATTTTAAACTTGTTGAGCAAAGTAGTTGCTCACCCTTGCTATATCATGAACCTATTTTAGTTAAGCTGGAAAGTTCCAAAGAGGATAAAGGCAAAGGAAAGCTTAAGGAATAGTTATATGTACTATCCTGTTATGTAATTATGGAATTATTTTGTATTATTAATGTATTCCGTGATGTATTTATTTAAGGTTATAGACCTTGGGTCCGTAGTAAACTTTTGTAATGAACAACATATGTTTATTTATTCCGCATTAGTTGATTTATATTGTTTAGAGGTGTATGTATGTACTTTATCGTGAGCACCAGATTCGAGGTATTGGTACCTGAATTTGGGGGTGTCACAGGAGAGCTGAACGTCTTCCTTGGATTATAAATGAAACAAACAAAAGAAGGAATTTTTATCAACTAAGCCAAATATATAAAAAATCTTCTTAAGAAATTTGGTATGGAATCAGCTATCTCCATGAAGACCCCTATGGCTACTGCAACTAAACTAGATAAAGATAAATAAGGTAAAAATGTTGATATTACCCAATATAGAGGTATGATTGGCTCTCTTCTTTACTTAACTGACAGTATACTTGATATTATGTTTGTTACATGCATTTTGTGCAAGATTTCAAGTTAATCCTAAGGAATCTCATTTAATGTTAGTTAAAAGGATTTTCAGATGTCTCAGGGGTACATTAGTTCGGAATCGGCACACTACATTGGAAGCAACAATAGGTAAGGCATGAATTCAAATACCTACAACCCTGGTTGGAGAAACCACCCCAATTTTTCATGGAGCAATAACCAAGGTCAATCTTCAACTCCACGACAGTTTCATCCACCAGGTTATTAGAATCAAAATCAGCACCAACCGGAAAGGAAGTCAAGCTTGTTGGAATTGATCAACAAATACATTGCTCATAATGACACGAGGATGAATGGCTTGGAAGGTTCAAAGCAGAATTTGGAGAACCAAGTGGGGCAGTTAGCAAGTGCGATCAATAACTGTCCTGAAGGTGCTCTTCCAAGCAATACCGAGGCCAACCCTAGGAGAGAGGGCCAAGAGCAGTATGATATTCCAGACCTTGATAAGATTCGTATATGTAAATTATGTGATTATTAAATGAAATTTCTTATTCCGACTCTATGTTATGTGATTGTATACTCTAATGAACGATTGTTCAGGTAATCTTTGAAAACCTAATACGACTCCAAAACACTATTATATACGTTTAGAATTAGAGCGTATAACTAAAACTAGGTATCAAGAAGTTTAAAACCTTAAGCCTTAATGAGATTCAAATTTTATAGCATATGTGCTTAATAAAGATTGAAATGATATTTCGAAGCAGGTGTTTTGTGATTATATTATGTAAACGATGAATTAGGTCAAATAAATTTTTTTTGTCAAGCTGCTTAGTCGTGCTTACATTGACAAAATGATTTGTCGTGCTTTTCACGATTTCACCAAGAAGCATCATGACAAATTATTTTTGACAAGTTGTTATGTCGTGCTTGAGAATGTTTAAGTAATTTGTCATGCTTACGGTAACAAGCTGCATTGTCGAGCTTGGAAGATATTTTCATTGAGGAGCTTAGAAGATAGATTCAATTGCAAGCTGCATTATCGAGCTTGGAAGATATTTTCATTGAGGAGCTTAGATTGCAAACTACATTGTCGAGCTTGGAAGATATTTTCATTGAGGAGCTTAGAAGATAGGTTCAATTGCAAGCTGCATTGTCGAGCTTAGAAGATATTTTCATTGAGAAGCTTAGATTGCAAGCTGCATTGTCGAGCTTGGAAGATATTTTCATTAAGGAGCTTAGAAGAATATTCTAAGAATATGCTAGATTGCAAAGTGTAATAAGCCGAGCCCCTAACGTGCAATTAGCGAAACTATGTTTTTCTATAAATAGCAAGCTAAGTTCATCATTCCTTACTATTTTTCAAGAGCAGTTCAAGAGCAAAAACACTCTATATTTATATTCGGAGAGATATTGTGAGATAAAAATTACTTTCTAAACATCGAAGCACTACGCGATTGGAAGTAAAGCTAGCAACTACGAAAGGTATTACTCTAGTGGTTATTATTTTCATTCTTCTTTATATATTTAGTAAAAATATACTTTTATAAGCTGTTATAATGCCCAAATTATTTTAAGTATATAGTACAAAAGTCCTATTTACAAGCAGTTATAATGTCCGATTTATTTCTTTTATATATTAGAAAATATTCTTTTATAAGCAATTACTATGTCCGACTTTCTTCAAGTAATTAGTAAAAATATTCATTTTACAAGCAGTTATAATGCTGAACTTATCTCAAATATAATAGCAATATTCATTTTATAAGCAATTATAATGCCCGATTTATTTCAAACATAGTAAACGAATATTAATTTTGCAAGTAGTTATAATGCTCAATTTATTTTAAATATAGTTAATTAATATTCATTTTATAAGTAGTTATAATGCTGAAATTATTTGATGTAAAGTAGAAGGGGTCTTAATTATAAGCGATTATAATAACCGAAATAAAAACTTAAAATAGTTATTTATTAAACGTTTAACTAGTTATGTACGCCGATAGTCGTATAGGATTTACGACGAACATTTAGACGTTATATCAACTATAAAAGATATACGAGTCAAGTCTCCAAACCTTATTACCTTTATGCAAATATTATATATCTTGATATCAATTGTTGTGAAGTTATTGCTTCTTGATTCAGCATAACTTAAAAATGAATCATTATTCATATATTGTTTATTCGAGCATGAATTGTTGTGTCAAGCCAAATTGTTTGGTACGACATCTTATAACTGAGTATACAAACACCCTATATGGGTTGTTATTGTCAATAATATATTGACGTTTAGTTCATGTTGGGCACGATTAGGATGGTATGCATACTCCTAGGATATCTCGATTAGGATGATCCCCTATAAGATATCTGAACAAAGTTGTTCTAATTCATTGAAGGCTGACAGAACTGGTTGAAACACATGGTTCATGTACTGAA
This sequence comes from Aralia elata, assembly GCA_034770075.1. Classification (NCBI taxonomy): domain Eukaryota; kingdom Viridiplantae; phylum Streptophyta; class Magnoliopsida; order Apiales; family Araliaceae; genus Aralia; species Aralia elata. Next base: position 50,110,641 of record CM068387.1, on the reverse strand, counting down.
CCCTCAGTTGGCAAAAGCTTTTGAACTTCTTTCAAATCAAACACACTGTGTTTATATTTTTGAAATAAACTTGCTGAGCATTCTGTAGCTCATCCTTGCATAAAACTTTCCTTTGCAGTTTTAGATGGTAATCCCAGAACTTCAGGGACGGACAAGGAAAAAGGCCATGTTAATTAGTTTTATCTTAGTGTTTTGAATAAATTCAAGTCTTATAAGACTTTGTTGTAATAAGAACATAGTACTGAGAACGTTGTAATCAAACTTAAAGTTATGAAATATATATCATCTTTTGTTATATCTCTTGCGTTGTATTTACATTCTTAGTTAAGTTAAAAAGTAACATTTGATCTAGTACAGTATCCATATGAACTATACATCTGAATGAGGGTATTTAGATGATATTGGGAGTTCTGTAAGCGCTGAGGTTACACCTAATGAGCTCCAATAAGGTGCCACCTTTACCGGAATGCACCCCTCAGTTCCAAGAACAAACTTATCATTGATATTGTGAATGTCAGATAGATAGAGAATATCGATATAAAAGAGATATCCATAAGATATGAATCTATACATCCAAGTGAGGGTATCCAAACATAGTTAACGTTTTGACGAGAACTATTATCTGTTATAGGATACTGTGAACCTTGGACGGATAGAAGTTATATATTATAGAATATTTATAGTTGAATAGTTTCACGTGAATACCAAATCTGTTACAGGGAATGTAGAGAATTTGGGGGCTTCACAAGTTGGTATCAGAGTTGTAGATTATAGCTCTAAGGTAGTTAGGAAATACGTTAGGATATAGTCTTTGAGTCCGTAAAGTACTTAATTATACATGAAATAATCTTAAAAGATTTATATTTATGTGTAAAGTTGCTGCACTATAATACTAAACGAGTAAAATTCTTTTGTAGGATGTCAGATTCTTTTGTAGGATGGGGGAGTCAAAGACAGATAGTGACCTAGAGGAAGAGCCAATAGAGATATATCCAGCACTAGGATCACTAGAGGAGGTTCCTGAGGAGGAAGAACTTCTATATGATCAGGAGTTATTGGATGCGGAAGACGCTGAAGATCCTGTAGATGGACAGTTTGTAATATCCTGGATAGTTATGAGACTTGTAAATAAGGTCTCAAATATTGAATAAAGGTTAAAGTCAAAACCTATATTATTAACAGAGAAATGTGTAGAGAAATGACTCAATATTTTCTTTGGTTTTGAAAGAACTTATATGAATTGAGGACGTATTCAATAAGATTATGCGATGAAATAAATGTCATAAGAGTTTAGAAGTTAACCGAACTTGAGCGTTTCGGTAGTAGTGGTTCTGATGATGGAATCCTTATAAGGGTTAACTTTAAAACCTAGTTTTGAAGAAGATGATTGTGTAGAGATGATTAAACACTTTAACCTAATCTCTGTGTTAGAAATTAAATGTGTGAAACGATATGTAAGGGATTAAAACCCTAGAATTGATAAGGTGGTATACAGAGATATATGGGTATACAAACATGTATAAGCTAGATGGGGTTAGAGAAGCTACCCTAGAAACTTTCCATAAGTATAAAGTTTAAAGAAGCAATGACATATTTGTGTATTATGATTTTAAGTGATCAATGAAGATGGATTTCTGCGATCTAATCAATGTGTTATGTGATACGATATAAGCATTAATGAATCGTAGAGGAAAAATATTTTCTTAGAAAATAACGCGGGAAACACTATTCACGCGAGAAACGCTTCTTCGTTCTTTTCGAATTTTCACATTCCCGAATAACGTTTATATGGAGTATAAGAGCGTATTTACTATTCAAAAATACGAGAGGAGAAACTTTCCATTTATGGAAAGTTTGAGAATTCTCTATAAAAGGAAAGTTGTGGTGTATAGATGTCCACCAATAAGAAGAGGTTAGGGACCTTTCATAAATAGAAATTGTAGGATGAATGGTAGGATGGTAATGATCCAAGCCTAGATGAGTAATTAATTAGGTTAATTAATGAGAAACAAGATAAAACTATGTTATGAATTAACATAGCTTGAATGTTGGCCTTAATTGGAAAACGAGAAGGGTGATCATCATTAGGTAATTAACTAGTGTGATTAATGTAGGGAATTTGAATAAGAGGATTAATTATGGTAGCCCAATATGGGATTGCCTATATGTGAAGTGGGTAATTTAAATATAAGCCCAAATGTATGATAATTGATAGTCCAAGAGAGATTTATTATAAGCCCAAGCTATGAGTAAGGATTTAATGTGTTAGGATTTTATGAGTAACCCAACAAATTAGCCAAAGGATGAGTAAACTAGGTTGACCATATTTTAACCAACCTTGAGTTAAAGAAGCCCAAAGAAATGGAAGGGTAGAAACTTTCCATAAATGAAAAGTTTGGAAACTTTCCATAAATGAGAGGTTTAGATAACAAAGAGAGAGAAGAGTATGTATTGGTGTATTTATATATATATATATATGTATTAGTATATTTATACATATATATAATTGTGCAAGTATTCTTATTAAAAGAAAAGGGAAAAAAATTAATTAAAACAAGTGGGTAGACTTTTGCTTTTGTTTTATCTAAAGTTGCATTGGTAGGAGCAAAAAGGGAATGAAAGTGACAAGTTGGTGATGTGTGTAAGTAGTGTAAGAGAGCTATGATGGGCTAGGTTGGTAGCTTGTGTTGGAGAAATGAAAGGTTGTAGAGAATTAACCAATGTAAGGTTAATTGAATAATCCTAGTTGGTAAACAAGAGAGGGCATTGAACAAACATTGATTAAATGCTAGATGAATGCATGTGATGATGAGAATTAACCATAGATAGTTTAATTGAGTATCCTTAGGTCGTAACTAAGTTAAAGCTTTAACCATGCATTGGTTAGTTGCTAGAAAAATGTGTATAAATATATAATTGTATGTATACATGATAGATGAGACTTAACTAAGGCGGAGTTAGTGAATTCACTCTAGGTTAATTCTTATAAGGGAATAATTGATCAACATGGAATTAGTAAGTAACCATGGGATTACATGTTTGTAGATAATTAACCATACCTTGGTTAATTGTTGGGAGAAGAAGAATAAGTTGATAACTAACTAAGGTTGATTGAATTCTGACCTTGAGGTAAATGTTAGAAAGTTAACTACAACTAAGTTAAATGGTGGATGGATTAGATAGATACACATATGTGTATGTAATATTATTGCAAGTATACTTATATATAAATTAAATGAATAATAAAAACAAAAGTGTGGGAAAATGGAGCATGGGGAAACCGCCCATCTTGGGCCAAGAGAGGGCTATAGCTAGCCTCTTACCTCTTACAAAGTAGCCCCAAATGTCTTGTCCCATCTACTTTAATAAATGTCTTGTCCCATCTACTTTAATAAATGTCTTGTCTCATCTACTTTAATAAATGTCTTGTCCCATCTACTTTAATAAATGTCTTGTCTCATCTACTTTAATAAATGTCTTGTCTCATCTACTTTAATAAATGTCTTGTCTCATCTACTTTAATAAATGTCTTGTCCCATCTACTTTAATTAATGCATTATCCCCTAGTTTATTTAACCACCTTTAGTTACCTAGCTTTGGTTAAGTGGTGGGAGAAAAGAATAGATATACATTATGTATGTAATGTTATTGCAAGCATAATTGCAAGAGGAGAGAGAAGCTTGGTTGATTAACCAAGGCTTGGCAATTTCATTTCATTCATTTTCACTTCTTTTCTTTAAGCTAAATAACTAGAAAAATAGAGAGAGAAGAAAAGAGAGAAGGCTACCAATAATGGAGAAAAAGGAGGAAGAAGAAAGCTTAGGAAGAAACCATGGAAGAAGATCCATGGAAGGAAAGAAAGAAAAAATGAAGAACGCAAGGTATAACTCAAAACTTACCCACTTTATTGTGATTTAACTTAGATCTAGTGTTGGGTTGTTGTGATTGAACTAGATAATGATAGATCTACATGATTTATAATGATTCATGGTTGGATCTAGAGGTTTGATGGGTTATTAAACTTAAATTTGAGAAATAATTTCTTAAAACTCTAAAACCGTCACTTTCCTCTTTGATCCTTAGATCCGCATAGTGGGTATTGATAAAAAATTGTATAGATTTAATATATTGTAATATTATGAGTTATGAATTCATAGAACTTGAAATCATTTGATTTGGTTGTGTAAAACTCAAAATATGAAAATCGAAAGGAGAGAAGCGAAGGTTATTTTCCTCAAATTAAATGATCTAGTGAGCTGCTGCCCAAAAATGAAAAATTCGGGACTAGCTATATTTCTCTAAAAATTCTGGGCTTTTGATATGCTATAGTTCATTGAATAAGCTTTCCATAGACTCCAGAACGGACTAATTCCGAATTCGGAGCAAAGAGTTATGACCAATCTAGTTTATCATGCAAAACTGTCCAATGAATTTTGGTCAACCCCCTTACGTGCGATTCCTGTATTGATGTGTTGGGAATTAGAAAACTTTCAGTAGGACAAAGTTGTCGATACGGAAGTTAGCTTCGCGTGGCTGCTGGAATCACCCAAAAATTGTAAATAACGAAGAAGTTATGACTGTTTAAGCGAGCTAGGGTCTGTCAGCCAGTTTTCTCGCGAAACAGTTTTAATTTAGTCATTCCTTGAGAGGTGCAGCCTCGTGTGTTTGGAATTTGAAGAAACTTAAAACTGTAAAGTTGTAGATATTGAAGTTTTCTAGCTGGAGAGACTGAGCCAGTTTATGGAACAGATCATGTTCGAAATAAATTATTTATTAAAGCTGTCCAGAAAATAAAATTTTTCTAGACTAGTTGATGAAATTTCAGAATCTGTTTTAAATGGTTAAGGGTCTGACTTTAAGGCCTAGATGAGGTTGTAGTACACTGAGTAAGGTTTAATTTGATATAAGAAGGAACAAAAAGAGTCATGTAACGAAGGAGTTGCGTTAAAAACGAAAACAACGTTTTGTTAAAGAAATTGTGAAAATGGATTTTATAATTTTATTTGAAGTAAAATTTTGGAAAATGATATATGTTATCATGTGATGACATACATTGACATGTTGGGGATTATAGTGAATCCGGTGTATAAGGATTGATAAATATTGATGTTATGTGCTTATATGTAGTTCATAACATGTAAATTGTTAATGAATGCATACAACATGCTCGATAAAATGCCTAGGAGAAATTGTATATCTAAACATTGAGACTTAAAAGTATCCAAGTAATGGTATTAAGTGCTTGGAGTAATATATAATTGAAGAATATTTTAAGTATATTAATATTATTTAATTATAATATTAATATATAAGTGAGGATTATTTTAAGTATATTAATATTATTTAATTATAATATTAATATATAAGTGAGGATCATTTTAAGTATATTAATATTATTTAATTATAATATTAATATATAAGTGAGGATCATTTTAAGTATATTAATATTATTTAATTATAATATTAATATATAAGTGAGGATTATTTTAAGTATATTAATATTATTTAATTATAATATTAATATGTTAGTGATGATTATTTTAACTGTATTAATATTATATAATTATAATATTAATATACAAATAAGGAGTATTATGGTTATATTAATAATATTTAAGCATAATATTTAACGTGCTTAATTGATGAATATTATTTCATTAAATTAGGTTGTCAATCGAAGGAAGAAAACAAAATATTCGATGCGAATAATATACGCGATGATCTACGGATTGAGGCAAGTTTTTCAGAACTTGATCTTATGTGTAAAATATTAATATATGTTATTGCGATGTTATATTATAACATAATGTGCTATGAACCGTTCAATTTGAACTTTATACTTTGCAATGAAAAACACGATGATATGTGATTTACGTGTTAATATGCTTACATGTATAATTGTCATATATGGAAATATTGTGAAACATGCATGATACATGATTTATGTGTTATGTGTAACTGTTAAACTTGCGGGCAACATTGTTGCTCACCCACGCCACAAACAGATTTTTGCAGCTAGCGAAAAAGGACCTGGATGGTCAGAAGAAGATGACTGCAGGAAAGGCATTTAAACAAGAAAGTGAAGTCTATGTTGCGATATTATATTATTTTAATATCGTACTATTATCTACATGATGATGTATTGTATACTCTGATTTAGAATGATGTGTATGATTAAAGGTTAGAAAACCTGGGAGTAGATTAAGATGTATTGTAATATTATAGAGATTACATTTATGTTGTAAGAATTGTATTGTTTATGTAGTATCGTGACGAACCGAACCCGGGGTCAAGGTAACCGGGATTTGGGGTCGTTACACAGTTGGTAGATCCTGATGAGGGGGTTGGAGCTAGGCAGATGATGAGTGTTGACAGACATGGGGAAATAGTCACAGGATTGGTACAACAATCGACCGAAAACATAGAGGCTGCCAACTTTCGAGCATTTATTGCCGAAGGTTTGCTGGAGGCACAGAGGGGTTCTACTCGCCAATTGAGGACACTATTACATAGTACTTAGAAGGAGAGGCAGGATGTACAAGTACAGTTAGATCGAGTTGTACGAGGGTGTCGTAACTCATTCGACGACTTAGAACGTCGAGTAGTTAGATATCTAGTAGAAGAGAAGAAGGTAGATTATCTGATAGATCGATCAGTGGTATGCCACATGATCCAGGATGCCTATGATGAGGCGCGTGGTCGTTAAGTGTGGGATAGTACTTAGGTTTACTTTCAGCAGTATGTATTATAAAAGATTTTAGTTGTAAATAGGGAATCCTTTGTACTAACTAGTGGTAGTATAAACCACTAGTCGGATATGTAATCTTCAGTATGTAATATACAAGTTGTGTTTGTACAAATCAAATTGTTAACTCCGTGCACAGTATATACTTATATTTATACTTGTTTTCCTTTATTTATAGAACTATGGCAACAAGAAGAAGAAATCAGACAGAAAGAGAGAATGAGGATAGAGAAACAAACCCTACCCAATAGTTAGTAGATATACTTTTAGGAGCCTTACATGGTCGTCAACCAAACCAACCCAATGCAGTTACCCCACAGGGCACCGTATCTAAAGACTTTAAACTTGTAGGTCTGCCTGAGTTTAAAGGGACTGCAGAACCTGTTGAGGCTCAAACCTGGATTACTGAAATAGAGAAGTTCTTTATTGTAACTAATGTCAACGAAGACCAAAAGACGGTCTTTGCCACCTTTTTCCTCAAAGGTGAGGCGAATCATTGGTGGGAAACCAATAAGATTCGTGCAGGTGTAGGGATAGTTTCTTGGGATAGGTTTAAGGAACTATTCTTTGAGAATTACTTTCCCCCATCGATGCAGGATCGTATGGAGGTACGATTCCTAGAGTTAAAACAAGGGGAGCTTACTGTATCCCAGTATACAGCTAAGTTTAATGAACTAGCTAGGTTTGCACCGCATCAAGTAGATTCGGAGGCAAGGAAGACCAGGAGGTACTAGGAGGGTTTGAAACCCCAGATTCGTAGTAAGTTGTCGGTGTTCCAAGTAAAAACCTTCCCAGAAATTCTCGAGAAAGCTATCATAGCTGAAAACGAGAGTGAAGTTTTCACAAGGAGAGAAAGAGTCAAACTGGAGGGGGGAGGTTTAAAGGGGAAGCAAGTATTGGAGGGTTTAACAACAATAACAAGAGAAAGTGGAATGCCACTTTTAATAATAATTTTGGGAGAAGGGGAAATAACTTTAATAAAAACAACAACAACAACAACGGAAACAATAATAATAGGAATGACCTTTGTGTTATCTGTGGAAAGAATCATAGAGGAGTGTGTCTTAAGAAGAAGGTGACTTGTTACAAGTGTGGTTAAGAGGGACATTGTGCCTCTAAGTGACCTACACCCAACAGAAGTAGGTGTTTCAACTGTGGGTCAATGGATCACATAGTTAAAAATTTCCCAAGAACCACGAATCAAAATGTAGAGGGAAACCAAACAACCAACAATAGCTTTAAACCAACAGTAGCAGGAGCCGGAGGTCAGAGTCGTCCAACTGCCAGAACATTTAATATGACGATGAGGGATACTGTTGCTTCACAGGACGTGGTGACAGGTATCATCCCTATCAACACTTTAAATGCATACGTGTTATTCGACTTTGGTGCTACTTGTTCGTTTGTGTCTAATAGCTTTGCTAAAAACTTGAATATGCCATGTGAACACTTAGACATACCTTTCAATGTAGAAATTACAAATAGAGAGATAATTCTCGTTAAAACCATATATAGAAATTGTAACGTAGAGATTAAAGGACACAAGTTTCTTGAGAACCTTATTCCTATACAGCCGGGGGAATTCGACATAATTTTAGGCATGGATTGGTTGGTTATTCATAATGCAATGATTGACTGCTGTCGGAAGCGTGTAAACCTATTAACTACGTCGAAGTCAAAGGTAGTGTTCAACGGTGGTTGTTCACCTAAACGATCTCAATGTCTGACAGTAATTCAGGCAGAGAGATTGCTTAGGAAAGGTTGTACATGTTATTTGGCGTATATAGTGGATACTCGAAAGGAAGGAGTAAAGATAAATCAAATACCTATAGTTAGGGAATTTCAAGATGTGTTTCCTGATGACTTACTAGGTCTTCCTCCGGATAGGGAGATTGAGTTGGTTATCGATCTTGCACCTGGTACGGCGCCAGTTTCGAAGGCACCTTACAGGATGGCACCAGTTGAGTTGAAGGAGTTATGATGAGGACATCCTTAGTTCACAAGCCCTTGACAAAACACAAGTGGATCCATTGCATATGCCACTTGGACCCATTACGAGGACACGAGCTAAACGCTTCAAAGAAGGACTTAACGGGATGATTCATAAATTATGGACCGAGGTTGGATCGAGCATAGAGGTTATAGAGACGGGTTACAAGCACGCGAAGTTCATAAACACATTGGAAGCAAGCATACCCGAACCGACACAAAAGAATCAGCATTTCCGCACTTTTGGACTAGTTTGACATCAGTTCGTATTTTGGCCATAACTTGAGTTTCCAAACTCCAAATGAGGTGATTCAAAAGCCTAAATTCATTAGAAACTCCAGGGCTACAATTTTCATTCTTGGCCCAAGTCCAAATTCGAAATTTATCAGGTGTGAAAATAGCTTGCAAGGTGCTGATCAGTTTATAGTTGTCTGATTTGGACTTTTAACACATCACATGTTTTGGATTGTTAAATTTTTTTTGGTGGCTGATACATGTGATGTGATTAGTTGTTAGATCTTGACTTATGATGATGGTTTAGCACACCATGAGTTCCTATAAATACCAAGTGATGCTAGGATGTAAAATCATTCATTCATATCAATTTTCAGATTATCAATACTATTGTGAGTTTGTTTCTCTACTTGTGGTTCTTTGAAGAATTCCTAAGTGTTCCTTAGTTCTTCTTTTTAGATTCATAATTGACTTATCATACAACCATTCATAGTTGTGTGTGGCGTCTTCTACCGCATCAATCGTCGATAGTACCGAGATTACCGCTTCAATATAAGCGAGGGGTCGAAGTGTCGTTGGTGTTCATCCTCCGCAAATTTCCTAAGCAAGCAATTGTACCAAGATTACCGTCTACATATAGGCGAGGGGTTAAGGTGTTGCAAGCTATCCATCCTATCAACTTGTTAGAAACGATCCGGGCGACGACCACCTCACGCAAGCGTGCCGTGGAGTCTATCATTTGGTATCAAAGCTAAGTTTCTTATCAAGTTACTTATCTTTACTTTTATTGTTGAAATATAGTCAAAAAAAAAAACTGCATAAAATATATAGCAGAAAATTTGTATTGTTGAATTGCTATCATCGGGATTTTCATTTGCAAGAATCATATTTGGCGTTTGAAAGTCTTGTGGAGAGTCCGTACCTTCTATATTGTTTTCTTGATAAGTTATTATTGGATTGTAATTAGAGAATTGAGGTAATATTTGTGAGAATTCAAAAAGAACCTATTAGAGAGAACTACGAGCGGAAAAAGGCAAGAGTAGTAAGTTTAATTGAGGGTAAAAGCCTAATTGTGTGATACACGAGCGTTTCCTACTTATGTGGTATATTGTTTGAGTGAAACACGCAAGGGAGTGGTGAGGAACTTGTTTTCTACTAATCTTTATTTTGCAGGAAATATGTCTAACACAAGAGATAAGACAATTGAAAATGAACCTTCTACATCGAATTTTGACCCAAAACTCATGATGGAGGCTATGATGAAAGAATTTTCTAGACAATTGGGGATGGCTATTGAACAAGTGCATGATCGCATCGATCAATTGAGTGTCACTCGAGGGGAACAAACTCAAATCCCTCCGGGTGGGCGCCCAAAAGGAAAGACCCAACAAAAGGAAGCAAGGCTAGCGGAGACAAATTACTATGATGAAAGGTTTAGCGAGGAAGAGGATCGGGAAATTGACCTTATCCCTAGGAGACATTTTGCAAAGGATAGAGGCGGCCGAAATCGAGAGGACAGCAATCTCGATAGCATCAAAATGAAAATTCCCACATTCCAAGGCAGGAGTGACCCCGAGGCATATTTAGAGTGGGAGAAGAAAATGGAGTGGATCTTTGACTGTCACAACTACTCGGAACTCAAGAAAGTTAGGATTGCAGCTACCGAATTTTCAGAGTATGCAGTTACTTGGTGGGATCAATTGATGACCAGCCGAAGGAGGTGCAGAGAACGTCCAATAGAGACTTGGGCAGAAATGAAAGCTGTAATGAAAAAGAGGTTTGTCCCAAGCCACTACTATCGAGATCTGTTTCGAAACTTACAAAATTTGAGACAGGGAAACAAGAGTGTGGAGGACTACTTCAAAGAAATGGAAATGCTAATGTCTAGAGCTGACATCGACGAGGATAATGAGGCAACCATGGCCCGATTTTCAGTAGGTTTAAATTGGGATATTGCAGATTTGGTGGAGCGCCAACATTATGTGGTATTGGAAGACATGGTGCACATGGCTATCAAAATAGAGAAGCAACTTAAGAGGAGAGGTGGCCAGCGAATAAACACTACCACAGGTTCATCATGGAAATCCAATAATGTGAAGCGTGAGGAAAAGCCAACTGTTTTCAAACCAAAGCCAGAAATCAAGCAGGGAGCGGCTAATCAAGTGGTTGCAAGATAAAACTAATACACCTTCTACTAGTCGTAATCGAGATATTGTATGCTTTAAATGTCAAGGCAGGGGACATATTGCAAATCAATGCCCAAATCAAAGAACTATGTTATTGCTTGATAATGGGGATTTGGAGACCGAGGAAGAAGATAGTGACAATGACTCTATGCCACCGTTGGAGGAAGATAGAGAGGTTGCTATGCATGGCGAAGTGTTAGTTACACGGAGAATGCTTAGTACACAGGTAAAGGAAGAAAGCAGCGAGCAAAGAGAGAATCTATTTCATACTAGATGCATGGTAAATGGTAAGATCTGTTGTGTTGTAATTGATGGTGGGAGCTGTACAAATGTGGCAAGCATCACAATGGTGGAGAAATTGGGACTTACAACATCCAAACATCCTCACCCATATCGATTGCAGTGGCTCAATGACAGCGGCGACATCAAAGTTACCAAGCAAGTATCAGTACCGTTTACAATTGGGAAGTATGTTGATGAGATCCTTTGTGATGTAGTTCCTATGCAGGCAGGTCATTTACTACTTGGGAGACCTTGGCAGTTCGATCGGCGAGTAAAACACGACGGTTTTACTAATGAGTACTCTTTTGTTCACAATCAAAGAAAAGTTACCTTGTGTCCTATGTCACCAAAACAGGTGCATGAGGATCAAATACACTTACAGAGAGATCATGAAAAGAAAACAAAAGAGAGAGAAAAAAAGAAAGGAGAAGAGAGAAAAACAAATATTTTTGCAAAAAGGAGTGATGTAAGGCGAGCTTTGGATTCTAAAAGGCCAATGATTGTACTTCGGTATAGGGAGGCACTTTTGAATACTAACGCTAATAAAACTTCATTTCCTAGTGTTATTTCTACACTTTTGCAGGATTATCAGGATGTATTTCCCGAGGAGCTTCCCCAAGGATTACCACCAATTCGGGGAATTGAACATCAAATTGACTTTGTCCCCGGCGCGACCATTCCAAATCGCCCGGCATACCGAAGCAATCCCGAGGAAACGAAGGAATTGCAAAGGCAAGTTGACGAGCTAATGGACAAGGGGTTCGTGAGAGAAAGCATGAGTCCATGTGCGGTTCCAGTTATTTTAGTACCTAAGAAAGATGGGAAGTGGCGCATGTGCATTGATTGTCGAGCGGTAAATAACATCACGGTAAAGTATCGGCATCCCATTCCTAGGTTAGATGATATGTTAGATGAATTGCATGGATCTTGTGTGTTTTCTAAAATAGATTTAAAGAGTGGTTATCATCAAATTAGAATGCATGAGGGTGACGAATGAAAAACTGCTTTTAAAACAAAATATGGATTATACGAGTGGTTAGTCTTACCCTTTGGTTTAACTAATGCCCCTAGCACATTCATGAGATTAATGAACCATGTTTTGCGATCCTTCATTGGAAAATTTGTAGTTGTCTACTTTGATGATATCTTGATCTACAGTAAAGATTTAGGAGAGCATGCATTGCATATAAAATCTGTCCTAGAAGTGCTTCGAAAAGAAAAATTGTATGCTAATATGGACAAATGCACATTTTGTACGGATCGAGTTGTGTTCCTTGGCTTTGTTGTTAGTGCACAGGGAGTACAGATTGACGAAGAAAAGGTACGTGCAATCCAAGAATGGCCAACTCCTACGAATGTCAGTCAAGTTCGTAGCTTCCATGGGCTCGCAAGTTTCTATAGACGGTTTGTAAGGAACTTCAGCGAAGTCACATCACCACTCACCGAAGTAATCAAAAAGAGTGTAGGATTCAAGTGGGGTGATGCACAGGAAAAAGCGTTTAATTTGATTAAAGAAAAATTAACTAACGCTCCTTTACTTGTATTGCCTAATTTCACTAAGACCTTTGAAATTGAATGTGATGCTTCAGGATTAGGCATTGGAGCTGTGTTAATGCAAGAAGGAAAGCCAGTGGCATATTTCAGTGAAAAATTGAGTGGATCAGCTTTGAACTATCCTACCTATGACAAGGAGTTATATGCTTTGGTTCGATCATTGGAAACTTGGCAACATTACCTGTGGCCTAAGGAATTTGTGATTCACACGGATCATGAATCATTGAAATATTTGAAAGGCCAACACAAGTTGAACAAGAGACATGCACGATGGATGGAGTTCATCGAGACATTTCCATACGTCATTCGCTATAAGCAAGGTAAGGAAAATGTCGTGGCCGATGCTCTTTCGCGAAGGTATGTGTTGTTAAATACTCTTGACACAAAATTACTTGGTTTTGAACAAATCAAAGAATTATATGATAATGACCATGATTTTTGTGAAGAGTTTAAAATTTGTGAAAAAAATGTTGTAGGTAAATACTTCAAGATGGATGGATTCTTGTTTCGTGAGAATCGATTATGTATACCTGCATGTTCTTTGCGTGAGTTATTGGTTCGAGAGTCACATGGGGGTGGTTTGATGGGACATTTTGGCGTTGATAAGACCTTATCTGTGATAAAAGAACATTTCTATTGGCCCCATATGAAACGAGATGTAGAAAGAATTTGTGATAGATGCATTACATGTCGTCAAGCTAAATCTCGTGTTCAATCCCATGGGTTATACACACCATTGCCTATTTCGAGTGAACCTTGGATTGATTTGTCTATGGACTTTGTATTGGGTTTACCTAGATCTAAGCATGGTCATGATTCTATATTTGTGGTCGTGGATAGATTTTCAAAAATGGCACATTTTATCCCATGCCACAAAGCTGATGATGCATCCCATGTTGCTGATTTATTCTTTAGAGACATTGTACGTTTGCATGGCATGCCCCGAACAATTGTTTCAGATAGAGATGCTAAGTTCTTAAGCTATTTTTGGAAAACTTTGTGGTGTAAACTAGGAACTAAACTGCTGTTTTCAACTACTTGTCATCCACAAACTGACGGCCAAACGGAAGTAGTTAATAGAACTCTATCTGCTTTATTGAGGGCTATCATTAAAAAGAATATTAAGCTTTGGGAAGAGTGTCTACCACATGTTGAGTTTGCTTATAATAGGTCTGTTCACTCTGCTACTAAATTTTCACCTTTTGAAATTATGTATGGCTTTAATCCTTTAACACCCTTGGATTTGTCACCATTACCTGTTTCCGAGTATACTAACATGGATGGCAAAAACAAAGCTGATTTTGTTAAACAGATACATGAGAAGACAAGACTCAACATTGAGAAGAGGACGGATCAATATGCCAAACAGGCCAACAAGGGTCGGCGTCAAGTAATCTTCGAACCCGGGGATTGGGTATGGCTACACATGCGTAAGGAAAGATTTCCTGCTCAAAGGCGTTCGAAATTACTTCCAAGAGGAGATGGACCATTTCAAGTGCTTGAACGCATTAACAACAATGCTTACAAATTGGACTTACCCGGTGAGTATAATGTTAGTGCAACTTTCAATGTTTCTGATCTAAGCCCGTTTGACGTAGGTGAAGATTTGAGGACAAATCCTTTTCAAGAGGAGAGGTATGATGAGGACATCCTTAGTTCACAAGCCCTTGACAAAACACAAGTGGATCCATTGCATATGCCACTTGGACCCATTACGAGGACACGAGCTAAACGCTTCAAAGAAGGACTTAACGGGATGATTCATAAATTATGGACCGAGGTTGGATCGAAAATAGAGGTTATAGAGACGGGTTACAAGCACGCGAAGTTCATAAACACATTGGAAGCAAGCATACCCGAACCGACACAAAAGAATCAGCATTTCCGCACTTTTGGACTAGTTTGACATCAGTTCGTATTTTGGCCATAACTTGAGTTTCCAAACTCCAAATGAGGTGATTCAAAAGCCTAAATTCGTTAGAAACTCCAGGGCTACAATTTTCATTCTTGGCCCAAGTCCAAATTCGAAATTTATCAGGTGTGAAAATAGCTTGCAATGTGCTGATCAGTTTATAGTTGTCTGATTTGGACTTTTAACACATCACATGTTTTGGATTGTTAAATTCTTTTGGTGGCTGATACATGTGATGTGATTAGTTGTTAGATCTTGACTTATGATGATGGTTTAGCACACCATGAGTTCCTATAAATACCAAGTGATGCTAGGATGTAAAATCATTCATTCATATCAATTTTCAGATTATCAATACTATTGTGAGTTTGTTTCTCTACTTGTGGTTCTTTGAAGAATTCCTAAGTGTTCCTTAGTTCTTCTTTTTAGATTCATAATTGACTTATCATACAACCATTCATAGTTGTGTGTGGCGTCTTCTACCGCATCAATCGTCGATAGTACCGAGATTACCGCTTCAATATAAGCGAGGGGTCGAAGTGTCGTTGGTGTTCATCCTCCGCAAATTTCCTAAGCAAGCAATTGTACCAAGATTACCGTCTACATATAGGCGAGGGGTTAAGGTGTTGCAAGCTATCCATCCTATCAACTTGTTAGAAACGATCCGGGCGACGACCACCTCACGCAAGCGTGCCGTGGAGTCTATCAAGTTACTTATACAGTTACAGGAACTCTTAGACAAGAAATACGTACAAACCTAGTGTTTCACCTTGGGGAGCACCGGTGTTGTTTGTAAAGAAGAAGGATGGAACTTTGAGGTTATGTGTTGATTATTAAGAATTGAATAAGTTAACCATAAAGAACAATATCCTTTACCAAGAATTGATGATCTGTTTGACCAGTTGAAAGGGGCCGAACACTTTTCAAAGATCGACCTACGATCAGGTTATCATCAATTAAAGGTAAGAAAAGAAGATGTGCCAAAGACAGCATTTAGGACACGCTATGGACATTATGAGTTTCTTGTGATGTCCTTGGGATTGACGAATGCACCGGTAGCATTCATGGACTTGATGAACCGAGTGTTTAAACCATGCTTAGACAAATTTATCATAGTGTTTATCGATGATATTTTAATATACTCGAAAACACGGGAGAAGCATGCTGAACATTTGAGGAGCGTATTGGAGATATTACGGAAGGAACAACTTTATGCAAAGTTTTCTAAGTATGAATTCTGGTTACAACGAGTCCAATTCTTGGGTCATGTGATTGACAAGGATGGGATCGCGGTAGATCCAGCGAAGATAGAGACGGTCCTGAATTGGGAACAACCAATAACTCCAACAGAAGTAAGATGTTTTCTCGGGTTAGCAGGGTACTATCGACGTTTTATATAAGATTTTTCAAAAATAGCAACCCCGCTAACCAATTTAACTTGAAAGATAGTAAAGTACGTCTGGACAGATAAATGCGAAAAAAGCTTCTAAGAGTTGAAGAAGCGTTTGAGCATGACACCAGTGTTATCATTACCAGATAATACCCGGGGTCTTGTAGTTTATAATGATGCATCACACAAGGGATTAGGTTGTGTGTTGATGCAACATGGGAACGTGATTGCGTATCCTACCGATGATCTTGAGTTGGCTGCCGTAATATTTGCCTTAAAAATTTAGAGGCATTACTTGTACGGGGAAAAGTGTGAGATATACATAGATCACAAAAGTCTGAAGTATATTTTCACGCAGAAGGAGTTAAACATGAGGCAGAGGAGATATGGCTAGAGTTGATAAAGGATTTTGATTGTGAAATCTTATATCATCCCGGGAAAGCCAGCGTCGTTGCTGATGCATTAAGTAGAAAGAACCAAGAGAAGTTAAATGTAATAACAAACAACGATGTACTGATAAAAGAGTTTAATAAACTTGAGATTGAGGTAACAGTTCCAGCTAACTCTACCCAAAAGTTATTTGTTGTAGAAAGTAGTTCGACTTTATTGGATAGAGTCAGGGAACTACATGAGACAGATGAAGAGTGTCAGAAGTGTAAAACTGAAATAACTCAGAAAAAGAATATCAAATTCAGAATTGATAAAGATGGGGTACTGAGATATGAGGATAGAATTTGGGTCCCCTTAGTACAAGAACTAAAAGATGAAATACTGAATGAAGCCCATAGTTCTAAGTTCGTCGTGCATCCAAGTAGTACCAAAATGTACAAAGATTTAAGCCGACACTTTTGGTGGTCGAACATGAAAAGAGAGATAGCGGAATGGGTAAATAGATGTTTAACTTGTCAAAGGGTTAAAGCTAAACATCAAAAACCTAGTGGGTTACTGCAGCCCTTAGAAATCCCCGAGTGAAAATGGGAACATATCACCATGGATTTTGTAGTAGGTCTTCCAAGTACACAGAAAGGTCACAATGCCATTTGGGTAATTGTAGATCGTCTTACCAAGTCAGCTCATTTCCTACCCATAAAAGTTAACTTCAGTCTTGACCGATTAGCCAAGCTTTACATCAATGAAGTTATTTCTAAACATGGAGTCCCTGTTTCTATAGTATCAGACCGAGATCCACGATTTACGTCAAATTTTTGAAAAAGTCTCCAGAAACATTTAGGAACCCAGTTAAGATTAAGCACAGCTTATCACCCACAAACAGACGGTCAGAGTGAGAGGACAATTCAAATATTGGAGGACATGTTGCGAACTTGCGTCATGGACTTCAAGGGAAGTTGGGAGGATCAGTTACCTTTAGTAGAGTTTGCCTACAACAATAGTTACCATGCCAGCATAGGAATGCCACCATTAAAAGCTCTATACGGAAGGAAATGTAGAACACCATTATGTTGGGACGATGTCGGTGAACGACAATTGTTAAGTCCAGAAATAGTTCAACAAACTGCTGAGGTAGATCGGATTATACGAGAGAGATTGCAAGCGTCTCAAGATCGACAGAAGAAGTATGCGGATCAACATAGGAAACAACAAGATTTCGATATCGGTAACCACGTATTTTTGAAAGTATCTCCGTGGAAAGGCAAAATACATTTTGGCAAGAAAGGAAAATTGAGTCCGAGATTCACTGGCCCATTCCAGATATTGAGGAGGATAGGTGAGGTAGCCTATGAGGTAGCCCTACCTCCTGAGTTAGACCATATCCATAACGTGTTTCATGTGTCCGTGTTATGACTGTATAAATCCGATTATAAACACGTTATAGATCACGAGCCTATTCAAATCGAGAAAGATTTGTCATATGAAGAAGTTCCTATTGAAATCATAGATAGAAAAGAACAAATTCTATGGAATAAAGTGATACCTTCAGTCAAGGTAATTTGGGGAAATCAAAACATAGAGGAAGCTACGTGGGAGCTCGAGAGTAAAATGCGAGACAACTACCCACATTTATTTCTGTAACTTGTACTGTAATTTCGAGGATGAAAATCTTATTAGAGGGAGTAAATGTGATATTCCAGACCTTGATAAGATTCGTATATGTAAATTATGTGATTATTAAATGAAATTTCTTATTTCGACTCTGTGTTATGTGATTGTATACTCTAATAAATGACTGTTCAGGTAATCTTTGAAAACCTAATACGATTCCAAAACGCTATCGTATACGTTTAGAATTAGAGCGTATAACCTAAAACTAGGTATCAAGAAGTTTAAAACCTTAAGCCCTAGTGAGATTCGAATTTTATAACATATGTGCTTAATAAAGATTAAAATGATATTTCGAAGCAGGTCTTTTGTGATTATATTATGTAAACGATGAATTAGGTCAAATAAAATTTTTTTGTTAAGCTGCTTAGTCGTGCTTATATTAACAAAATGATTTATCGTGCTTTCCACGATTTCACCAAGAAGCATCCTGACAAATTATTTTTGACAAGTTGTTGTGTCGTGCTTGAGAATGACAAAGTGATTTGTCGTGCTTACGGTAACAAACTGCATTGTCGAGCTTAGAAGATATTTTCATTGAGGAGCTTAGAAGATAGGTTCAATTGCAAGCTGCATTGTCGAGCTTGGAAGATATTTTTATTGAGGAGCTTAGAAGATAGGTTCAATTGCAAGCTGCATTGTCGAGCTTAGAAGATATTTTCATTGAGGAACTTAGATTGCAAGCTGCATTGTCGAACTTGGAAGATATTTTCATTAAGGAGCTTAGAAGAATATTCTAAGAATATGCTAGGGTGCAAAGTGTAATAAGCCGAGCCCCTAACGTGCAACTAGCAAAACTATGTTTTCCTATAAATAGCAAGCTAAGTTCATTCATTCCTTACTATTTTTCAAAAGCAGTTCAAGAGCAAAAACACTCTATATTTATATTCTGAGATATATTGTGAGATAAAAATTACTTTCTAAGCATCGAAGCACTACGCGATTGGAAGTAAAGCTAGCAACTACAAGAGTTATTACTCTAGTGGTTATTATTTTCATTCTTCTTTATATATTTAGTAAAAATATACTTTTATAAGCAGTTATAATACCCACATTATTTAAAGTATATAGTACAAAAGTCCTATTTACAAGTAGTTATAATGTCCGATTTATTTCTCTTATATATTAGAAAAAATACTTTTATAAGCAGTTACTATGTCCGACTTTCTTCAAGTATTTAGTAAAAATATTCATTTTACAAGCAGTTATAATGCTGAAATTATCTCAAATATAGTAGCCGAATATTCATTTTATAAGCAATTATAATGCCCGATTTATTTCAAACATAGTAAACGAACATTCATTTTGCAAGCAGTTATAATGCTCAATTTATTTTAAATATAGTTGATGAATATTCATTTTATAAGCAGTTATAATGCTGAAATTATTTGACGTATAGTAGAAGGAGTCTTAATTATACACGATTATAATAACCGAAATAAAAACTTAAAATAGTTATTTGTTAAACGTTTAACTAGTTATGTACGCTGATAATCGTATAGGATTTACGACGAACGTTTAGACGTTATATCAACTGTAAAATATATACGAGGCAAGTCTCCAAACCTTATTACCTTTATGCAAGTATTATACATCTTGCTATCAATTGTTGTGAAGTTATTGCTTCTTGATTCAGCATAACTTAAAAATGAATCATTATTCATATATTGTTTATTCGAGCATGAATTGTTGTGTCAGGCCAAATTGTTTGGTACGACATCTTATAACTGAGTATATAAACACCCTATATGGGTTGTTATTGTCAATAATATATTGACGTTTAGTGCATGTTGGGCACGATTAGGATGGTATGCATACTCCAAGGATATCTCGATTAGGCTGATCCCCTATAAGATATCTGAACAAAGCTGTTCTAAGTCATTGAAGGCTGACAGAACAGGTTAAAACACATGGTTCATGTACTGAACCCTCAATTGGCAAAAACTTTTGAATTTCTTTCAAATCAAACACACTGTGTTTATATTTTTGAAATAAACTTGTTGAGCATTTTGTAACTCATCCTTGCATAAAATTTTCCTTTGCAGTTTTATATGGTAATCCCAGAACTTCAGGGTCGGACAAGGGAAAAGGTCGTGTTAATTAGTTTTATCTTAGTGTTTTGAATAAATTCAAGTCTTATAAGACTTTGTTGTAATAAGAACATAGTACTGAGAACCTTGTAATCAAACTTAAAGTTATGAAATATATATCATCTTTTGTTATATCTCTTGCGTTATATTTACATTCTTAGTTAAGTTAGAAAGTAGCATTTAATCTAGTACAGTATCCATATGAAATATACATCTGAATAGGGGTATTTAGATGATATTGAGAGTTCTGTAAGCCCTGAGGTTACACCTAATGAGTGCTGGTAAGGTGCCACCTTTACCGTAATGCGCCCCTCAGTTCCAAGAACGAACTAATCATTGATACTGTGAATGTCAGATAGATAGGGAATATCGATATAAAAGAGATATCCATAAGATATGAATTTATACATCCAAGTGAGGGTATCCAAACACAGTTAACATTATGACGAGAACTATTATCTGTTATGGGATACTGTGCACCTTGGATGGATAGAAGTTATATATTATGGAATATTTATAGTTGAATAGTTTCACGTGAGCACCAAATCTGCTACAGGGAGTGTAGAGAATTTGGGGTCTTCACAAGTAGCGTAAGGCTATCACACTTCAGAGTGGTAAAGAGCTGCAGGTGGATGCTAGCATTATGACATCTAAGCCGCACAATGATGGAGAAGAAGAGTTCGAAAAAGATAAGAGCAAGAGCAAAGAGAAAGAGCCTATTCAAAGTTCTTAGGAGTTTTCAAAAAGTTACAAATTAATATTCCATTTGCTGAAGCATTGGAGCAGATGCCGAGCTACGTCAAGTTCATGCAGGAAATTTTATCAAAGAAACGAAGGCTAGGCAATTGTGAGACTATTGCTTTAACAGAGGAATGTAGTGCAATTTTCCAAAAAAAGTTACCAACGAAGCTGAAAGATCCGGGACGTTTTATAATTCCATTCATTATAGGGCATCAGTGAAAGTAGTATGCACACAAGCTAAATCATATTTGATATAATGTAGCATATACTTTGTAATCTTATTCGGTTATTAATAAAAGAATTAATTTATTAAAGGCATTTTCATTATCTACATGATATTGTTATATTAAGTGTGATAAACCCAATAGTTTTGAGCAATTCTTTTAGAATCATGATGATGATCATGCTAATGAGATCTAAATTCTAGATAACTTAAAACTAAAATCGTTCCTAATTGTCGGATTACTAAAAGGGAATTAGTGAATCCGGATAGATTAGTACATATTTTGCTTACTCTTAAGAAGAGGATGATTGATCTCATAATCATTTGTGTGAAAACACTAAAGCAAGTATGTAGGTGCTTATTGGAGAATAAGTTCACTGAACGTGGCTCGCTAAAGGAATACCTAATGGAGTTTTACTTGCCTTTCAATAGGAATTCCTTAAGTGATAGTAGTACAAGTGATCCTTAGACTTGAGATCATCATAATATCTTGTGTATGATTAGTTATAATTTGACATGTCACTTAAGACCCTTAGGGTATATCAAAGGGTATGATTGGGTATAATAAGTTGTACATAGAGATAGGTGAATGGTCAACAATAAATCTACCACTTCTAGTAAAAAGGGTGAATGTCCTATGTGATTCAAAATATGACAACTCAGAAGTCTTTTGGCCAAAGCAGAATGAAATTAGAAATGTGTTTCTAATTTGCATTAATCAGAGTTCTGCATTTGAGAATTGAAATACATATAATCAAATAAAATAAGACTTGACAGTAATTCCATGTCTTATATTTGATTGGGACATTGTATGGTAGAATGATTGAATTGTACGGTAACTATTCACTAAAATGTTCTTTTATGATTAATGTTAAAATCTATATTATTTGGAAAGTCGTTGATGACTAAGGGGGCTTACCCTTATTGTATAATAAATATTATTTATTTAAATAAATTAAATAATTTGATTTATTTATTTAAATAAGATTAGAATTGTTCTAATTGATTTATTCACAACCGGTTTAATATGGAGAACCTAAAGGGTCACACCGCAAAAGGAAATATTTATTTAAGAAGTAAATGGCATAATTGTAATAATATATTAAGTATATTTAATTTATGCTATGGTGATAGAATAAATTAAATAGCTTAATATTTATTATTTAATATTTTGGAAATATTAAATATAAATTAATAACAGGAGTCTTATTAATATTATTGCTATTATTATTATTTAATTTCTAAATGGTTTTAGAATTAATTAATATAAGTACACTCATTAATTCCTAATTGGATTAGGAGTTTAATTAATTAAAGGAGTTTAAGTAAAAATAAAACCTATTCCTAAATAGTTTAGGAGGGTTACCTAGATCTATAAATAAGAGAAGTCTTATGATATATGGGTGATATGATTTTTCCAATTGTTGGGAGAGTACTTACAATTTCTATAGAGATAGAAACTAGGATTTAGCCAAACACCCATCTTCTTCAATACGTATTATTCCTTGATGGATCACCTCTAGAGGCCAAACACTTGGGTGGCTTGCATTGATCAAAAGAAGGAATCTAATCGGTGGAATTCAAGGAGAAAGCGAAGGATTTGGAGTTGAACTTGTACCTGAGGAAGCTTTGATCTACGAGGGTATGAATTTGATTCTCTATCTCTTTCTTTTAATTGATAATTGAGCACAAGGAAAGATCATGGTGATGGTTTGTATAAAATTTTAAAATCCATTTTATCGCACTTCCACACTATTTATGTAATTTGATTGCATGTTCGCGCTATATACAAACCTAACAATCAGTTCGTGGGTAAAGCTTTATGTGATTTGGGAGCAAGTATTAACCTCATGCCATTGTCTATCTATGAGAAGCTGGGCTTAAAAGGAGCAAAGCCGACAAATGTCACCCTACAGTTTGCTAACAGGTCAATTATTTATCCAAAAGGAATAATAGAAGATGTTTTAGTTAAGGTGAATAAGTTTATATTCCCGGCTAATTTCGTGGTGCTTGACTGTGAGGAGGACCGTGAAATTTCACTTATTTTGCGACGACCATTCTTGGATACAGGAAGAACACTTAATGACGTTCAAAATGGAGAGCTCACCATAAGGGTTAATGATTAAGAGGTGAAGTTCAATGTGTTCAACACAATCAAGTTCCCGAATGATGTGGAATAATGTTACTTGGTTAAGGAAGCCAAAGGCACGGGTCATGAGGAGACTATGCATAACTGTGGTTCAACTTTGTTTGTTGATGATGATTGGGAGACAAGAAAGGAAACAATGGAAGGAAACGAGCCACTTTTGAAGAGTTGTTGGGGTCGTGTGAATGCAAGTAAAGAGATCCCTGACATCTCAGCAGAGCCCGAGTAAAGATAGCCAGAGGTCAGGCTGATGACTATAAAACAAGCGCTGATTGGGAGGCAACGTAAGGGCTCTAAAATTTTTTAAGGATATATTGCATGTTAATTAGTTGTTAATCATCAAGTTGTTACGTTTGAATAAATTAATAAATCAATTGTTTATTCTTTTTAATAGTTGTATTTTAAATTCATAATGGATGTTAGTTGATTTTTAGTCAATTTATGGTAATTATGTAGTAATAGCATGTCAATTATGTATCTCATGCACAATGTAACAAAAAGCGAAGAACAAACACTGAAAAACAGGCCATGAGCCAAGACGTGCTACGACGTGCAGCATGGAGCAGCAGAGCGCGCGCGCACGCGAAGCAGAAGGTCAGTGATGCAGCCCCAGCAAGCAGCGCCGCAGCGACACAAACCAGCGCCGCAGCGCTGGCTATATAGAGACCCAGCGCCGCAGCGCTAGTGTTGGGCGCCGCAGCGCTGGACGTGGTTTCAGCCTATTTCAAGTAGCAAGTCATGCATTTGGTGGTTCATTTGCAAAATCTTCCAAGGCAAACTTCTCAAATCCTCTCTAGAGCTCTCCACCCAACCATCCAAATCCTAAGCAATTGCATCAACATGCAACCATTCATCAAAGATAACAAGGAAGGGGAATTAGGGCTACTTAGTTGGAGGACAAAAGAGGAGATTTGATTGTGCATTGTGAAGGAAATTGTGAGCGCCCACAAGGTGTTTAACAAATTGTCCAAGAGGAAATACCAAGTGTTTGGAGGCTATTTAAGTGGGCGTTTTCTACCGTTCAAGCTACATTACCATCCCAAATGGCACCTAAGAGGCAAAGGGTACTCAGATCAACCTCAAGGCCACAAGCATCATATGACACCAACCGCTTTGTGAGCGAGGCCGCATCCGACAACTACCACAATCTCTTGGTGGGCAAAACTATTATACTAGAGCGTAGCTTACGCCCAAGTGAGTCACAGAGCAACATAGCCGCCATGATAGCAAGTCATGGGTGGGGGAAATTCACCGACCATCCCAAACCCGCGGTGGTGTCGATCGTGCAAGAGTTCTACGCCAATGCCAAGGAGACGGAGGGTCATGTGGTGTGTGTGCGAGGCATGGAGGTTAACTATGCCAAGGCCACTATGAATGCATACTATAGATTGTTTGACATGGAGGGAGATGATGAATTCACTGAGTACATGCGGATGACATCGACTTAGAGATTATCAAAACTTTATGTCGCCCGGGGGCTGAATAAAAGTCGAAAGAGCATGAGGTGTTCAGCTTTGCGTACAAGGAGCTCATTAGGTATAATAAAGCTTGGTACTACTTTATGTGTGCCAAGTTGATGTCGACGACCCATGTCAGTGACGTTATTCGTGGCCAGGTTATGCTTTTATATGCCATAGTGAAGGGGATGACCATCGATGTCGGGCAGGTTATTCAGGATTCAATCACGCATGCCATCGAGGGAGGTTCTACCATGGGTATTCTACATTCATCTCTCATCTGTGGCCTGTGCAAGAGGGCCAAGGTTAAGTAGAGCAAGGAGGAGATTATCCAACCGCCTAAGGGACTGATAGATCAGAGAATCATCAATCAATTCCAGCAGTGGGAAGGCGACATAGCGGATCCTAGCGATGTCAGGTTCACACAGGTGGACGAGGAGGATGAGATGGAGGATGCAGCGATTCCACCTTCTTTCACGGGCCTACTACAGACACCCACAGATGTTCTTATGGCGGAGGTTCGTGAGATTAGGCGGGACACAACAGAGCTAAGGAGGGGCCAGAGTGCACTGCAGCGGGAGTCTAAGCGACAGTCGAGGCATATTAATAGGATGGCGGAGCAGATGAAATCATTCATAGGCTACTCTACCCAGTTTAATGAGTCGCTGGTGCAGGTGTTCGCTAGCTATGGGATCAACCCAGGTCCAAACCCTATTCAGTTCCCAGCACCACCTATGATGCCGCAGTACCAGTCGGATGAGGAGGATGAGGATGCATGATCATACCCCAGGGAAGTTTTTGGTTTTAATTTTTCTTATTTTGTTTTTACATTGAGGTCAATGTAGTTTTCAAGTTTGGGGGTATTTATTGGTCATGTATTAATATTTGAGATACTTTTGTTTTTTATTTTATTAATTCTGCAGTAGATGGTTTTATTAGGAATGTTAGATGGTTTTGTTAGAAGGTTTTATTAATTATGGTTTTATTAATTATGCATGTTAGTCTAAATTTAGTTAGTTTAAATTTAGATAAATTTAAAAAAAATTATTTGAATCTACTGAAGGCCAAGAAGGAGAATAGGTGGAAAAATTTTTGTTGGTAACTCAAGTAAAATTTTTAATTCATGTTTAGTTCAAAGCTTAATTTAGTAGTTGGTTTTGTATTATTTGTGATCCTTTGTATTGGTTTTTTAAAGTATGTATATCCAACTATTTAATTAATTGTCCTTAGAGAAGTTTATATATCTGATTACTTATGAAGATATTGTTGAGACTTTTGGCGCTTATTTGAACATTGTTTTGAGCAAGGATATGCACTCACTTAAGTTTGGGGAAAAAATGGGAAATTGATGAAATTTTTAAAAAAATTTAATTTTTTTTTAGAATTTGAATTCTGTGGTGGGTTGAGATGGAGCGTAAAACGCACTCATCCATAAACACAAGCGCGAGATGGAGCGTAAAACGCACTTGTGGGTAGAATAGAAAGCGAGATAGAGCGTAAAACTCACTCGCCCAATAAGGAGTGAGAGGGAGCATAAAATGCACTCATTGGAAAAAAAATTTGGAGAAAAGAAGGTATATGAAAAAAAATATGACGGTAATCCTTTTTCAGCCAAGATGTATAAGAGAGTTGTCGTTGTTTGAGTTGATGTGGTAAATGGGGGTCTAGGGTTGATAGTATATATCTTTTATGAAGTAGTTATTTATATAGATTTAACTAAGCGATGATTGATATGAACAGCTGGATATGGTTATATATTATAGGAATCATGAATTGATATGGAACTGATGAACAAGTTGAGTTTTTAGGCTTTGCATGTTTTGAATTTTTACTAGGAGTTATTGATATATAATTCTTTGAGGCTATTGTGCAGGGTTTTATTAAGTTGTTGTTTAAGGCTGTTGCGTACAGAGTAGGTTTTGCTTGAGGGTAAGCAAAGATTTAAGTTTGGGGGTATTTAATGAGTGGATTATATATCTATTATTTGGGTACCCTTAGCTTGATTATTTTGTAAGTTTTTAAGTATTTTTAGTTCATTTTTATGCTTTTTAGTGTTTTTATGCAGGAATCGAGTTTTGAGATGAGATGAAAGCTGTGAAAAGATCAAAAATCAGTCGAAAATATGAAGCTAAATGCAGCAAGTGGATGATAGCGTGTTGCAAGCATTGGCGTTTGACATGGCATTAGGCACGGCGAGTCGAATTGGCTAGGAACGGGCTACGTTTGGGCACGGAGAATCAAAGTCAAGACGACAAAGCAACCATGTGCGCAGCGCGCGCAGTGGGCGAGACCAAGGCTCAGCGCTGCGGCGCTGAGTTTGGGCGCCGCGGCGCTTGGACTCCAGTGTGTCATCGCTGCGGCGCTGGAAGTTGGCACTGCGGCGTTGGGGCTGATCTGTGTGCGGGTACTTTTGCTAACTTGACCTCGTGCAATCCTAATCCAGTTGGGATTATTTCTGAGTAGAGTTTGGTTAGGGTTGTGCTATTGGAGGCTGTGTGGAGGCTTATAAATAAACTAGAAGGCTGATAATATGGGAGTAGTACATCATTAGAAATTTATATCAGGATTATTATCAGATTGAAGGGAAGGGTGAAGACCTGTAATACCCCGAATATTTATGAGGCTTATAAATGCGATCGTATATGTTTAGAATTAGAACATATAAACCTAAAACTAGGTATCGAGAAGTTTAAAACCTTAAGCCTGTGCTTAATAAAAATCAAAATGATATTTCGAACCAGGTGTTTTGTGATTTTATAGTGTAAACGATGAATTAGGTCAAATAAAAATTTTTTGTCAAGCTGCTTAGTCGTGCTTACATTGACAAAATGATTTGTCGTGCTTTCCACTATTCTCTAAGAAGAATCCCGACAAATCATTTTTTTGACAAGTTGTTGTGTCGTGCTTGGGAATGACAAAGTGATTTGTCAAGTTTGGAAGATATTTTCATTGAGGAGCTTAGAAGATAGGTTCAATTGCAAGCTGCATTGTCGAGCTTGGAAGATATTTTTAGTTGCAAGCTGCATTGTCGAGCTTAGAAGATATTTTCAGTTGCAAGCTGCATTGTCGAACTTGGTAGATATTTTGAGAGAATATGCCAAGAATATTCTAAGAATATGCTAGGGCAAAATAGTAATAAACCATGGTTGAGATGAAAAATGACCAAAATGCCCCAACTCTTGGTTTTCTATAAATAGGAAGTCATTCTCTTCTAAATTTTTACGAATTCACAAGTATTTCAAGAGCTTGAGAAGCTAGTATAATCTTTAGAGAGAGTTCTTGTGAGTTAAAGTGTTGAAGCCTTGCAAAGAAATAGTTAAAGCTTGCAACTTCAAGAGGTAATCATCTTAGCAGTTATAATGTTCGATTGCAATTCGTAGTTATAGCTAATTATGCATTTTATAAGCAGTTATAATGCCCAAATTATTTTATGTATATAGTACAAAAGTCCTATTTACAAGCAGTTATAATGTCCGATTTATTTTTCTTATAAAGTTGAAAATATACTTTTATAAGCAGTTACGATGTCCGATTTTCTTCAAGTATTTAGTAAGCATATTCATTGTATAAGCAGTTATAATGCTGAAATTATCTCAAATATAATAGCCGAATATTCATTTTATAAGCAGTTATAATGCTCAATTTATTTTAAATATACTTGATGAATATTCATTTTATATGCAATTATAATGCTGAAATTATTTCATGTATAGTAGAAGGAGTTTTATTTATAAGCGATTATAATACCCGAAATAAAAACTTAAAAGAGTTATTCGTTAAACGTTTAACTAGTTATGTATAGCGATAATCGTGTAGGATTTACGACGAACGTTTAGACCGTTATATTAACTGTAAAATATATACGAGGCAAGTCTTCTATTCCTAAACTATGTGTAAGTATTCTAACTCTTATGTGTTATTTTTATAAGTTATATATATGTGGTTTATACGCTTTGTGTGACAACGTGATATAAACTGTTGAATGAAAAGTTATTTGTAATATCAAATTGATATATGTGATATGTCAAGGCATGTTAAAGTTTTTATGAAAGCATAAACTGTTTATGTGTTATTAGTTAGACTTGTTGAGCCGTAGTGCTCATTCTTGCGAATAAACCTTTATTTGCAGTTATGACAAACGTAAAGAAGAAGCGTAGATTAGGTTTTCATGTTAAGTACTTATTATTTGTATGAAGTCATAATGACTGTTGTAATACGAACAACCAAACCTTGTAACCGAATATTATGAAATGATATTATTTATTATCATCAAATGTTGTTATGTCTTTACTTTGATATAACTTAGAATTGTTAAAGATCTATTAATCTGAATGAAGGTATTGGTAATATGGACTGATCATGTTATGCCGATACTCTGAACTTCAGATAAATAGTAAAACATTAATACAATATTGATAAAGAACTATACATCTGAGTGAGGGTATTGAATGATATTTGGAGTTCTGTAAGCACTGAGGTTACACTTAATGAGCGTCGGTAAGGTACCACCTTTACCGGAATGCGCCCCTCGGTTCCAAGAACAATCTTGTCATTAATATTGTGAATTTCAGATAGATAGGGAATATCGATATAAAGAGATATTTCTATAACGATATATATTCAAGTGAGGGTATTGAATAATATGATATGTTCTGTACAGAAAAACAATCTTGTCACGGATAAAGATGCAAACATTTATCGCAAGATTCTTCTGTTCCTAAGAACCATCCTATTATTAATGTTGTGAACCTTGGGTATATGGAAGTATAGAATGTTTAAATCATAAGGTTAAAAATTTGACCGATATATATGGTGTTATCCATATATACGAATAAACTACAAGTTAATACTTGTAGAAAGAATGAGATCGAAACAAGTTACAATCCATGGATTAAGATAAAAGAAATTTTATATAGAAGTGTCTGTAATAGACAAGTTCAACCAATATGATTATGGTATCATTGATTAAGTTACGATAGAAGTACGAGATAACATCGGACCCTTGTTCGGGCGGCCAATGCTCGAATTCAAGGGCGTTACAAGACCACTTGTGACAGAGTTCCTTCTTTACTTCTAATCTTTTATTTTTGTATTCTTATAATGTTTTCTGAATTTATTATGGCTACTCTTTTATTTATTAATATGAACTAATTATTTTATTAAGTTTGCAATAGAACCTAATGAGTAGTTTAGATTAATTTTCTTTCTTCTAATTATATTGATTGTGGATGAATTGTTTATCATAATTTGTGCTTTATTTTATAATTGTCTGATCAACAATTATCTGATGGATTCTAGATGAAATTAAAAAATAGAATCTAGAAGTAGATCTGAATATGATAGCATATGTTCTTAATTATTCTAAGGAATTAGATGATTGGATTTGTATATAGGATATGAATATACCTATATGCCACATGTGACTTTGTTGAGAGTTGATGCTTAATGAGTTTAATCTTTAATTATTCTGCATAGGAATACAGTGGGGGTAATTGGGATTGGATAAGTTCATTTGATTTCTTGAAAAAGGGTTTAATAAATACTATTTAATTCTGGGTTAACAATTCAATACAGTTGATTAATTAGTAAGAAATTGAAGTGATTTAAATGAATCATTAGGAAAAATTGTAATCTTAGTCCTTCGATCTGGTGATATTATCTTGTTAAGAAGATGTTATTTAGTTAGTTAATTTTTGTTGATTAGATTTGTAATCTTAATTGCATTGATTTAAATAAAATCAAATTGATTTAAAATTAGTAATTGGGTTAATTGATTAAACTTATCCTCGTGGGAACGACTCTTCTTGCCACTATATTGTTAGTCAATCGCGTATACTTGCGTGAATTTGCTAATAATAAATTAGGCAAACACCAAGAACTCCAGCAAACTGAAGTTGAAGCATCAACTCCCCTCACTGAGATAGTGCAGGAAGTAGCTAGAGATTTGCGAGAAAACGTTGAAGGAAGTCCTCCTCACTATTCTCTGATATTTAGGCTTGCTTCTCCTATTCAAGAAGGTTATCCGATTCAGGGGGAGGAAGAAAAGCAAGAAGAAGACATTGAAGAAATTCCAAATCCTGAGAATGAAGGTGTATCTAAACAGGAAGTAAAGCCTGAGAATGAAAGTGAGCCTAATGATGGAGGTGATCCTGAAAATGCAGATGATTCTGATAATAGAACCCCAAATGAGGCTCTTTATTGTTTACTCCCTGCTCTACCCTTCATTCGAGCACAATTTCAAATGGATTATAGCTGGATAACTTGAGGATTTTTAGAATGCACATACATTCTCACAGTTGCTCATCACTATCCTCATGGTGGAAAATTTGCAAGAAGAAAGATTACACACACCGGTGATGGATCGTCTTCAAATATCTGTAATAACGTAACTGTGATCAACCTTCTTTCATCTTCTTCTAGCGATGAAATATTCATAGGATCTCTTTCCATGAATATTGAACAATCTTTATCTTCACAAACTCCCAATATATCCAAACCTTTTTCTATTGATTTATCTTTTCTATTTACTTTTACACTTTTAACTCCACCGATCGTAGAGTCTCAAAACACTCCGGTTATAGAACAAACTTTTCAACCTTCTCCTTCACTAATAAATAGTCCCATACACTCACCAAACTCCACTCCAGAACATGTATATACTCCATCACCTCTTAACCTCACACAAACTTCTCCATCTAATTCTACCCAAACTCAATTAACTTCAGCTAGCTCTCTAATCATAGAACACAGTTGTTCTCCTATCGTAAAACGAGCTAGTTCCCCAAACATAGAACTACCAAATTCCATATTTATAAAAAGACACTTTAATATACCCTCTATACAACTTCCTTATACCTTCAATTTACCATCTTCCTCTCACTCTCCACCTCCTCAATATCATATAACTCAAGAAATACTCGATGTTGTATCAAATAAGATAGGAAATAAGGTGACATCTCTCTCATCCATCATTGATTCCTCCTTGAGAAGAAGAGATGACATCTATTTCAAGAAATTAGATAACCATGCAGTAGCTATTCACAAGCTGCAAGAAACTAGCTCTTCATCTATAAACTCTAAGTGATAAAGTCTTCAGTCTGAGTTCAAGCATTAATTAGTTCCAGGAATTTACTGGAGACGTCATTTCCAAGACTGATAGTGTAATGGCTCTCGTCCATAAACAGAGAGAAGACATGGATAGACAGTACGATGAATTGAAAGGAGACATCACACTATCAACTGCTCAAGTCAAGTCCATGGTCGAGACTATCCAACAACTGACAGAAGAGGTTGCAGCACTACAAGAAATTGCTGACAAAAAGGGAGAGAAGAAACCTATAGCGAGAAGACCTCAGTCACCTTCTCCTCTTATCCAATCATCAATCAATCCTCATCCTAAGTCTGCACCTCAAGTTGTTCATCTAAGTTGTCAAACTCCTGGATCATCGAGTGGGGTATCTACAACAGGAGTTCGACTTCCTTCAATTGATCCAGCACTGATGAATAGAAATTTTTATGAGATCCATATTCAAGGAGAGCAACAACTTGATATGCCATACCCTGGACCTAGGAACTTGGCATAAGAAATTGCAAGAAGAGCAAATGAAGCTAGAAGAGTCACAGAAAGAAGAATTGAGGAAGAAAGGAGAAATCCTCCTAGACGATATGAAAGAAAAAGATAGATAAGTATTGCATATTTTTTTTCTTTCTTTTGTAACTTTGATTCCAATCAAATGAATAATATTCATTCTTTTTCTCTAAAATATACAGTTTCTCACTGTATTCTTAATACACGTTTATATTTCTAACTTTCAAGCATTTAGCCTTGATGATTGAATTGAACTATTGTTTTTGTCATCATCAAATAAGAAGAGATTGTTAGTACTTCAATTTATATGCATCCTATTTGGTTTGATGATAAACTGAAATATTTATAAACCAATAACTTAGTAAATTCCTTGTGAGAAATTAATATATAAAATGACTTAGTTAGGGATTAAATTTGTTAGGATTATCTATTTCGCAGAACTATAAATTGTAATACTTGAAATAAAGAATAAGGTTGATCCCAGAGAAGAAGTAGCTATCAAGTTCAATGACTACTATAATACTTGACGACTACTGAAGATTTGAATTATAACGCTCCCAAGAACAAGTGTCTGATCAGAAGAACATCTCACTGCTGCTAAGTTATTCAAGACGAGCTTTCATTGTTACTTAGCAGCGACTCAAACAAACACTCTTTTTAATGATTTTGTGCAGATCTTAATGATCTTTGTATACTAAGTCTTTATCACTTAAAAGATTCTTTGTGAATCACAGTTGTAAAGTTCTTAGTGAACTTGATTTTTATAACTTCATCCTATCCTTAGTGGATCATCTCACTCTCGGAGTAGAAGAGAGGATTATGAGACTTTTGTGTTCCGAATCTTTTAAAATTCATGTATCTTGTATTTACTATTTTACTTTTTGCATTTACTGTTTAGTACACTATGATTTTGTGGTTTTGCTCTACATTTGTCCTTGAATTCAGAATCAAGGATTTTCTTTAATCTATGGGGGGGGGGGGTTTAAACATATTAATGTTGTGCATAAATCAATTAATTAACTTGTTTAATTATTTGGTAACTTAACTTAAAAAGAAAATTTAAAAGAATCTATTCAACCCCCCTTCTAGATCTCGTTTGAGCTTTCAAACCTAACATAGTGGGGAACCATGGACAAAACGAGCATAAACCAAAGAAGGAAAGAAAAAACAAGTAGGGGTGGTTGCCCCTACTTAACAACACGGAGGCCCCCCGACGGTCCGTCCTTGGGTGTAGTATACTTTAACTGCATAATTTTCTGACATTGCAGTTGTTTAAAGTAAAACTCCATGGTTGGTTTGTTAATGCATTATCTCTTGTTTCCTTTTCTTCTGTCAAGATGTACATAGAATATTTATACTTTAATTCATATTAGGGAAATACCTATTCACTATAGAAAATCAATGGACGATGTTAATTTGTTCATTACCGCATATACATACCTCTTGGTGAAACTGTGATCTTCCTTGAGCTGCATCTGGCCGTAGAACCTTAACAGCAACAGGAGTGTGGTCCAAATAACATTTATATACTGGCCCGTAACCTCCTTCTCCAATCTTACGAGATCGTGCAAAGAATTCGGTTGCAGCTTCTATCTCCTCGATCGAGTACTTTCTGTACCTGACATCTGACTTTGCTAGGGAATTTAGTGCCTTATTCTTCTCTTCTGACTCTTTAAGCGCCTTCATTTCTGCACTGATTCTCTTTTGTGCTTCAATATTTGCAATCCTCTGAGCAGCTTCAGCATGCTCTATAGCTGCCCTGGACTTGGCCTTTTCCTTTTCTGCAAGTGCTAATGCAGCTTCCTCAGCTAGCCGTGCCTCATCTAGCCTTTGTTGTTCTTCCAATTTCCAGCGCTGGAGCTCCATTGCCTACAAAATAATCATGTCAGAGCATGTTGTGGAATCATGGCAGTGTATGTTTCATGGACTCAGGTATGGGAATTGGGCATTGGTAGTGTCAAGGTGTCAGATTTGTCTATTTCCAAAAGAATAAGGTTCGGGGACTTTCCATAAATGGATCTATTTTTTATATATAAGTGCGTGGAGACGATAAGTCCAAATGTTATTTAAAGTTAATACTATGTGAGATTTACTGAAAGAACATCAAACATTTAGTATTAATTTGAATACAAAAGAAAATTACTGGGGGCATATTTAAGTGATGATTTAAGTATAACAAGTTTGGTGAAGAATGTACTAAGTTTATGGGTTCAAATTCGAAATACTAAGTTTATGAGATATAATATTAATTGTTAGTGAATCGATGAGTCGAAGTGTCTAATCGACAAATGAAGGATCCGACATGGATCTCATATCCACAACTATTTCCATTCATATTGATACGGATACTTCACCTTCAACTGAAGAGTCCATATAACACAGTGACAATGTAAAAGGGTGATGGAACTTTATATACCTTTTGTTTTGCTGAAAGTGCTTCTTTACAGGCTGTGCTGTACATGTCCATTGTTTGCTTTAGCTCCAGCTTAAGCCTTCTCATCTCTGCTTCCACATCGTCCTATAAGTTAAAGAATAATATCAATATTGGAATTTAAAGTTTATATACTAATTATATCCATACAATATTTTACGGATTCACTTGCAGTTCCCTTTAACATGGAATGACGATAAGAATAACATTTTGTAGAAACCTTGAAGATAGAAGCCTCAAGGTTCCTAGTTACAATCCCCAACTCCGCAAAACTTACTTAATCCAATAAAAATAAAAGAAACAAACAAACAACAAAAAGAAAAAGAAAAAAAAAACCAATTGCATTGAAAATAATATAATAGTGCAGACCAATCTTAATTTTCCAATCAATCGAAAAAACGTGACATATTTGGGGTTTTTCATTATTTGAAATGTACAACCAACAATAACAAGCTGCTTGTGCTATTTGATAAACACATAATTTATACATTTTATTATCCCTAATTTTGTCATTTTATTATATTAGTTTATTTAATTAATATGTTTTATTTTGTTTTGTAGGATTTAATATTTTATTGCAATAAAGTCAAAATCTTGGTGATCAAGCAATATTTAATGCTCTTATTCATGTAAAGAAATATCCAAGAAGAATTCTACAAGGAAAAAGAAGGAGGTGGAACAATCTTGGTGTGCAAGTCAAATCCAGCGAGAGAAAAGAAAGACAATCTAGAAGATATCTTTGAGAAGTTGATTGCCACTAAGAAGTTGAAACCTACATGAAAAAGGACTTTTGGGAGATTACCATGTAGAGATTGAAATAAAGAAGGAAAAAAGGGAATAAAAGAGGCCAAGTTCAATGAATGTAAATTAGGGCACAAATTTATTTTCCCTATAAATAGGTCTCTTGTTTTAGAGAGAAATGGGGTATGAGTTTAGGTTAGGAGTAGGAGTAAATTAAATTATTTTTCATTGTACGTTTGTTGGAGGATCGTTAATTAAAGGGAGTTTTTTTTATTTTTAATTTTCTTCTTCTTCTTTATCTTAGTTAGTTTATTTATTTTTAAATGTCTAGCTAGTTTCTTTAATCTAGGATGAAGATGAAATTAAATAATTATTCATGATAATATTTTATCTCTTCTATTATTTATGCTTTTATGTTTAATTGATTTCGCCTTCATGTTTCGTTATTGAAATACCTTCGTTTTATAGTTCTTATGTGATTTTAAATTAATTAAGAGGTTTTGATAGATTATTGTTAAGATATGAGTTTTTCATAATTCATGCTTGCTCAAAGAAGTTTTGATGGGTTATAGTTAATCCTTAAATTTTCATAGTCTATGCTTGCCCACGTTAATTATAAAATTACTAAATTAAAGGGAAGGGAGATCAAAATCATAATTAAGTTATAAAAATAGAAGAGATTGAATTACTTGTTATGTTTATTATTTAATGGATTCGAATTCCTAGATTGCTTCCTTATTATTAGTTAGTTTAATTATAGTTAATTGATTCTCAATCTTTATTTCTAATTCGCCTAAAATAGATATTAAGGATACAATAAAATTAATCTAGTCTCTGTGGGTTCGACCTGTACTTGCCAGTTCTTCAATTTGACACTGTGCACTTGCAGTTACATATTTTTATTACATCAAGTTTTTGGCGCCGTTGCCGGGGACTAGAATTAATTTTTTTTTTATCCCTTAATATTTATTTATTCGAATTAGTTTTTTCAACTCTAATTTTTTTTAATTATTTTTTTTCTTTCTTTCCAGGATTATCGAAGCGGGTCGAAGGAGCAAAAAAATAAAGATTTTATTGTTGCGCTATTCCTGGTATTTTGTATCTTAACTCAAAAAAAAATAGTAGCTTAGTTTTATTTTTTATTTTTATTTTTTTTAGTTTTTATTGTTAGTTAGAAAACTAATTGCCGCATATATGCATTCACTCACGTAGAGCACATCATGTTTAGGTTTTTATTTTTATTTTTATTTTTGTCAATTATAAACTGTGGTGATTGCTGGAGGATTGAGGTATGTCAAATTTCTCTTTACTTCGTAATTCACATAGTTTTAGGACATTTTATTTGTTTACAATTTTTTTTATTTTATTTTCATCTTTAATCTAACATTAAAGGCACAACCTATAACAAGATAAGGTGGGGATTTTATCACCCTTCCTTGGCCCACAAACCACCCAACTTGCATTTTGCATAACCTTGACCTAATAAAATAAAGTAGACGTTGGCCCCTAGGACTCTCGAGCTCAATTAGGACAAGCGACTCCAAGAGGAGGCTGAATTTTTAATTAATCAAACTACTAGTGTCTAGGCAAGTGGTTCAAAAGGCAAACGCCTAAAGAACGCGTGGTTATTCAATTAGTCACCGTACCCACAGAGAGACTCCCACCGTTCTTACACTTACCTAGCTAGTGGTGTGATTAATTTTAAATTTTGTGGACCTTAAGGTGTAACTTGGAACAGTTAGGAGCTGTCTAGATTTTATTTAGGTTAACCGTAGAATTAGGATATTTATTTTATTTTTATTTTTTTCCTTTTGTGTGACTTTTGTGGTTAATTGTTTATTTGATTTGTGGAAAGATGGACTCCTATTATAGTTGGAATAATAATTTTGCTTGGAATCAAGAACCCTATGAAAAATTTAATGCACACCAAGTAAATCAATTTTTTCCAACTTATGAAAATCCTTATCCAAGTTCATATCCATATCCATATCCATATCCATATTCGGATCCAGAACCTCAATATCCACATGAATTTTCAAATGAAGAAGAGGAAAGATTCAATACCTTAGAGAGATTCATACAAAACACGAATCAAGCTATATCTCGTCTAGAAATTCAAATGTATCGGTTAGCCACCATAATAAATGAACAAGAGGTGGATGAATTTTCTAGTAACTCTGAGGTTAATTTTGAAAATCATGATGATTGTGGAAATGATGAAAAAAATAAAAAATTTGGATTTAATTCTACACACTTTGAGTCAAACCAATTTGAGGGGTCTAAAAATTATGAGTCTATGCCTAAAATTGATCATGTCACATTTAATGAGTCGGTTGAAAAAGTCTACAAGCCTAAAGTTCCATATCCTGAAAGATTTATTCCTAGAAAACAACCGAGTGATTTTATAAATCAACCCATAAAAGTAAACATGATCCAAGAGTTGTCCATGACCCAAAAAATAATTGAAAATAGACTCATGATTGAAGATAATCCAATTGATTTTTTCTTAAATCACCTTGACCAAAAGTGGAATGAATCTGAATATTTAGATAAGGTCAACGAGTTGTTGAGATCCACTTCACATAAGTCACCCAAATTGGAACCTACATTTGAACCAATTCGTCCACACTTTGAGCATATTCGTAAATATTTTCCCGAGGTAGACTTTAAGCACAATCCTGATGAAAATTCTGACTATTTTCATTTTCCTAGACCTCCTGAAAATCATGAAAAGTTCACATTCGCTTGCCCATTTGTATCATTTATTTATAATCACATATTTTTTAGGATATATGAAATTCGTAGGTATGTACATTTGTTTTCTTTTTCACCGCATTTATTGTAGCACGACGGCCCCACATACAAGGTACAATTCTTTCATTTCTTTGTTCTCTATTTTTCATTTACATACATTGAGGACAATGCATGATTTAGGTATGGGGGAGTTTGTATTATAGTATTAGATTTTTTTTTTTAGATATATATTTTTTTTCTTTTTAGGAAAAAATTTTAAGATTTTTTTTATTTTTTTTTTAAAAAAAATAAAAAATAAAAATTTTTGTTTGACTTTTTGTGAGTTGGATTAATTCTAATAAGTATCTGTGGAGCAGAACTCATGAGTAAGATTAAAAGATTTAGAACTCTTGAATCTTTGATTAGATACAAAATCTTAGTTCGATGCACCATCTTGAGTAAAATAAAGTTCCTATGTATTTTTGGCACTTCACGTTCGCACTAACTCTTAGTTGTGGGGTATAAACTATGATTTGAGCAATTTCAAGAAAACAAAGAAACAAATTTGAAGAAAAAGAAAAGAAATGAAAAAAGTTGAAAAAAAAGTTGAAAAAATGAATGAAAAACTGCTCCAATGTCCATTGAACGAAATAACTGGGTATCTAAGCCTCGGGAAGCATCGATATTCACGCTGAAAAGTATGATGGATAAAAGCAGCTTGACTAGTCTAGTTTTGTGGCCTTTGTTACTCGAGTTAGTAAGCCCTTAGGGGTGTCTCTACACCTAGTGCCCTAAAGCCAATTGGTATGGGAGTCATTGGTCCAATGCTCGCTACATGGGTAACTCTGAAAAGCCTAAGAAAATGAGACATTGCACAAGTCAAGGGAAAAAAATTCAAAAAAGAGAAAAAAGAAAGAAAAAAATGAGTTTGCTTGACTTTCATGGTAAAAGTCCCTATTAAGAGTTACATCACATACACATGCATGTATCACATAGAATTAATTTTATGAAGGATGGTGTCTAGAATGAGGATTGATTATTTTTGATAAGGTGAAAGTGTGATTTTGAATTTGATTTTGCTTATGTATAATGCCCATGTATACTTAGAAGTTTTCTTTCGATTTCATAATTCGTTAAACTCCAAAAAAAATTTGAATTTTGAATTTTGTGGGTATATTCACTGCAAACCCTCACGAGACACAACTCATCCACTTGGGGTAACCTTGGGGTTTAAAGGCTTGTTGCACATGCCAAGTGCAATCGTGTTTCCTACGAAAATGGAGTAGTATAGTTTATGTTTTTATTTTATTTTTTTTTATTTTACTCGAGGACGAGCAAAAGCTAGGTATGGGGGTATTTGATAAACATATAATTAATACATTTTATTATCCCTAATTTTGTCATTTTATTATATTAGTTTATTTAATTAATATGTTTTATTTTGTTTTGTAGGATTTAATATTTTATTGCAATAAAGTCAAAATCTTGGTGATCAAGCAATATTTAATGCTCTTATTCATGTAAAGAAATATCCAAGAAGAATTCTACAAGGAAAAGGAAGGAGGTGGAACAATCTTGGTGTGCAAGTCAAATCCAGCGAGAGAAAGGAAAGACAATCTAGAAGATATCTTTGAGAAGTTGATTGCCACTAAGAAGTTGAAACCTACATGAAAAAGGACTTTTGGGAGATTACCATGTAGAGATTGAAATAAAGAAGGAAAAAAAGGAATAAAAGAGGCCAAGTTCAATGAATGTAAATTAGGGCACACATTTATTTTCTCTATAAATAGGTCTCTTGTTTTAGAGAGAAATGGGGTATGAGTTTAGGTTAGGAGTAGTAAATTAAATTATTTTTCATTGTACGTTTGTTGGAGGATCGTTAACTAAAGGGAGTTTTTTTTATTTTTAATTTTCTTCTTCTTCTTTATCTTAGTTAGTTTATTTATTTTTAAATGCCTAGCTAGTTTCTTTAATCTAGGATGAAGATGAAATTAAATAATTATTCATGATAATATTTTATCTATTCTATTATTTATGCTTTTATGTTTAATTGATTTCGCCTTTATGTTTCGTTATTGAAATACCTTCGTTTTATAGTTCTTATGTGATTTTAAATTAATTAAGAGGTTTTGATAGATTATTGTTAAGATATGAGTTTTTCATAATCCATGCTTGCTCAAAGAAGTTTTGATGGGTTATAGTTAATCCTTAAATTTTCATAGTCTATGCTTGCCCCCGTTAATTATAAAATTACTAAATTAAAGGGAAGGGAGATCAAAATCATAATTAAGTTATAAAAATAGAAGAGATTGAATTACTTGTTATGTTTATTATTTAATGGATTCGAATTCCTAGATTGCTTCCTTATTATTAGTTAGTTTAATTATAGTTAATTAATTCTCAATCTTTATTTCTAATTCGCCTAAAATAGATATTAAGAATACAATAAAATTAATCTAGTCTCTGTGGGTTCGACCTGTACTTGTCAGTTCTTCAATTTGACACTGTGCACTTGCAGTTACATATTTTTATTACATCACTATTCATGCAATCTTGTGTCGTACAGAGCTTTGTTGATACTACTTCCATTCTAAATTATAAGATTAATATTAACTTTTTATAAGTTAATTTCTAACATTTTCAAATTTAAAATTGACATGAATTCATTTAGTTTATGTATAATTGTGAATATCATAAAATACCTAAAGCGTACTACTAGTTATAAGATTTATAGTTTTCAAAACTTAAATAAATTATGTCAATTTTAAATTTAAAAAATTTTCAAATTGACTTTTAAAAAATCAATATTGATCTTATAATTTGGTACAAATAGAGTATTTAACAAGAACTCTTATTTGACAGACTTATTTCCATTTCTCATTTTATCTGCAAGTCAATGAATCATATTTTTATGTACTGCAGTTTATCAATTCACAAGTGACCTTGACTTTTGTACAGTAACTACACCTCCATTTTCCAAGGATTAATGCCTTGTCCTTCTCTCCAAGCTTAATATCGATTCAACTTTCCGTTACCTCAACCTTCAACTTTGGTAACTATGATAACAACTATATTCCGATAGAATTACGTATCAATACATAACAAACTTTAAAAGAACAACAAATGCATACAGCATGTGTTCTCACAATCATATATTGGCAACTCATTTATGGCTGTTGCTCCTTTTTTTATTTTCTTTTTTCTTTTCTTTTTTCTTTTTTCTTTTTTTTCTTTTTTTTTTGATAATGTAATATTACTAATTTTCATTATATGTTAGTTTGAGCATCCACATGAATATACATATTTCTTTAGGTGTCCTTTTGTCTTGGGTGTTGCAGTTTTCGGTTGATTATATATATTTTCACCAGCAGATTCCGATGATTTACACTTGAAGATGTAGTATTTCCACAAATTCATAAATATATTTTACACATTGCAACATTCCCTCGTAATTTTTTTTCTTCACACTGTTTCTACTATTTGTGTTTGTGTTAGTTGATTCTTTTATAATGACAATTGACTCATACTTCACTTGAATAAATTCTCATAAATCGACTTAGCTCATAAATTTCATTTGGTTCACACAAGACATATATGCAAATGGGATATAAGCTACATATATACATACATATATTTTTTAGTTCTGTCACAAGTTAAATCTTTCTAGACTTAAATACTCCCTCCGTCCATCCAAAGTACACCATTTCACACAACTTAAGAAAAGTAAAGTAGATGAGAAAGTATAAATAAGTTCTAATTAACTAGCAAATATATATATATATATATATATATATATATATATATATTTGTGTACTTCTAGATATTCATTGATGGACAATTTCTCTTGAAATTATTGACACCATTTGGGGGACGGAGGGAGTATTAATGTGGAGTTGGACTTTGTAGTTTGCTCTTCTTTTTTCTTTTCATTTTTCCCCAATCTTCACGCACTTTAGTTAGACAAATTCTATATTTCTTCGTATAAATAGGATTTTATCTTTATGCAAATGCACAAAGCAATGTAGAAACTCAAGCACCTTTCTGCAGCTGATTTTTAACATAGCACTACAATAGGGAAATTAAAGCTCTGAATCCCACTATATAGTTTTAACATGGTGAGTTAAGACCTTTTTGAACACTAAAACACTAATATATATGCCAGATTGAAAGCAATCTTCAACCATACTTTCCAATTGACTAGTTTTATGTGCACAAATAGTTGTGCACA
The DNA here is from genome assembly GCA_034770075.1 of Aralia elata. Taxonomy (NCBI): domain Eukaryota; kingdom Viridiplantae; phylum Streptophyta; class Magnoliopsida; order Apiales; family Araliaceae; genus Aralia; species Aralia elata. The sequence continues at coordinate 50,067,913 of CM068387.1, read as the reverse complement.
AATATAGAGAAAAAATAGTATATGGGTCCTACCATTTAAATTACTAATAAGATTTACTAACTTTTATGACATTTTTTACTATTCAATATTGAGATAATTAGTGTTTGTGTACAACTGTTTGTACACAGATTGTCCACTTAGAATTACTTTTTCCAGTTATTCTGGTTTATGTTTGATATTAACCTTAAAATTGTAATGTGGATTCTAAAGATACCACTTTTGCACAGGATGTATAGTTAGAATACCTACATATATTTATACATGTATGCAGGTAGATTTAACATTAATTTCCTTACCGTTGGTGGTGATGCAGAGGGATTAAAATCACTATCAGACGAGGTATAAGAGAGTTCATGCGGTGTGTTCGAATCCACTGATCTGCGTCCAAATTGATACGACTCAAACCCTTGGTTGTCTATATCTGAGAAGTTTGAAAACCTTGGGGTTGAACTCGTCTCAAAACTATCAAAGGAAGGAAACATGCGCTCCACGCTTTGTCTACCAGAACTGACAAATGATATGTCTTTATCAAGTTGTGAGAAATCTCCATATGATCTTCCATTTGGGCCTTTCCTATGACAGAATGGTGATCTGTTTCCAGTGATGTAATTTAGAATAAGAATTTTCAGCTAGAAGTTCAGGTGTTATAATCTATAAAAATACTTTGATTTCATTTTGCACTACTAGTCTCTATGCACTGTAGTTAAATTGTGGTTACTAAGAACACTGATCGATTGGGTACGCAAAATGAAACCGAGTACAAGAAATGCTACCTATAGTAGACTGCGCAAGGCATCTAAGCTCTCATACCACGATTTGGCACGATAGTAACCCATATACGTAGAACACATGCCAATAAGAGTTCCCTAGTAACCTTCTAAACCACTAAAAATAGTTCCTCTTTTATGTCTTGGAAAGTTAAGATGAATCTTGACTTACTTGAAGCTAGAATCATTTTGAACGCTATTAAAAGATTGCTCAGATGGTGGACGTGGAACTCCTGATAGAAAAGACATAAATTTACTTAAAGTTAGCATAGGAAAGGCAAAAGATATTGAAAGAGGGATTATTTATGCTTGTGTTTAACCACTAACCTTTCGAGTTAAAGGCTAATACTACCTCCGTATCGGATTTGGAGCTGGCCTGATGCAGTATCTGGTTACGGAGAGGTGCAGAGGCTGGGGCCGACCGTGAAGCAGATCGCGTGGTGGAAATCTTACCTTTGGAGATAACATATACAGTACAAAAATCTGGTAGCCCTTTTAATACATTTCCCGGAATATCTTTTGCTTTGAATCTTCTGCCATGAAATAGTAGTGAAGTTAGAACTTGAAAATCTGTGAAATATTTTACGCCTTAAACTGTAAGGCTTCATTCAAACAATCAATGAATTTAATTTTGAAAGTGCAAAGGGGTGTAATTATTGCTTATGAAAGCAGAGAGAGCAAAGAGATATATAAAATGAGTAATTATATGTGCATTAACTGTTTACAAAGTTGTACACAAACACTATTATCACGTGTATCGAATAGTAAAAAAGATGAGGTAAAAAATTAATAAACCTCATCAATAATTTAAATGGTAGGACCCATAGAAAAACTCATCAGTCTTCATTTTGACACTGCATGATGCAAGACTGGAATACATCTCGAAAGAAAGACCTCATTAAGTTGGGATTACTAATTAACAAAAATCTAATACGATCGTGTGATGCCCCCAAATTCGGGTACCTGCAAACCCGGGTTCAGTGCTCCACGGTACTATATCATTCACATATATCCATCTATATAATCTTAATGACATGAATGTAATTGTAATGCCTGTAAATTTTGAACGTCATTATTAATTAAATATAATTTTAATTTTAATGAGTTAACTTTGTGTTCTTACTTAAACCTTTGGGTGTATTGGTGGATTGTGTGATTATGTGATTTACTGATATAAATTTGTATTAAGGGAATCACTAGTAGTATATTTAAACTAGTGAGCAAACCCTAAGGCTTTATATCCATAAAGTTGACAAGGTATTTACTAAATTAAGTATCCAAGTAAATTGAATATAGTTAGTAAATAAAGTGTGTGGGTTAATTAATGAAAGTAGTTGTTAATGAGATATGGTCCAAATTGGATAATAATAATTAATAGTTAAGTTAGTAATTTATTTACTAATTGACTAAGTTACTTAATTAATGAACCTAGTCCAATCATTTATATTAATCATGGATTTAGGTATTAATTGTGTGGCTTATTAAATGAGCTATCATGGGGTTAAATTAAATGACCCAATATTGCATTAAATAGATTTGAATTTTTATTAGCCTAATCATTTAAATTGGAAGCCCAATGGTATTTAATGTGTGGTCCAAAACCTAGCCATTTGATAAATTAAATGTGTAGCATTAGTTTATTAATTAAAGCTAATTGGGACAACATTTTTGGGACAATTTCCTTCTTAGTCGTGCACTAGGAGAGAGGGGAGAGCAAGTTGATTTCAAATTTTACTTTAATTAAGTAACTAGCTTGTCTTGGAAGAAGTTGAAGTTGTAGACTTGATATCATAGCTTCCTATCATGTCAAGTAGCTTCCTATTATGTCATAGCTTCCTAAGATGTCAACTAGCCACCCTAGTGACACAAGGCTACTCACTAGCTCCATAATGACAAAAGGTAGAGGTTTCTTGCTATTATTCAATTAGTAAGCCTTTTATCCAAGGGACAACAAAGATATGGGGGATATTAGTAACTCTTACACAAAGGACAAGGTTGTCAAGCTCCCATTGGTGGAAAATCTAATTAGCACACTTAAAGATAAGATTAAGGCTAAATGGAAGGGATAAGGTGAACTCTTATATACAAGGGGCAAGAAAGATGTGGGGGATAATAGCATGAATTCTAATTTAGCATTATACTTGCAAGTATTCTATCCTTTCATTTCATTTCAAGTTCATTTCTTCTTTTCATCTCCTTCTTTCATTTCTCTCAAGCAAGAACATAGAGTAAGAGCTTAGAGAGGAAAAGAGAGTGAGATTAGCATAGTTCATGCATCCCAAGTTCATCACATACTTTGGTAGATCAAGGAGAGTAACTACAAGATCAAGGTGAAACCCTAAACCATTTCCTTCTTTCTTACTTTGTTTTATTTTCATAGTTTTTGAGAGATTTTGTTCTAAGACTCAAGAATCATTAGATCTTCATGCTTCATGTATAGATCTAATCCTCTTGAGTGTTAGAATGGAGATTCAAAGGAAGAAAAGGAACTTATGTTCTTAAAGGGTAAAAACCCTAGCTTTTCTTCACTTGGATCACCCATAACTTGAGATCTACAACTTGGATTTGTGATCCGTCGAAAGGGAGTTCTAGGTACATGAGTTAGCTAGTAAACCCAAGTGGTAGAACACAAATCCATCAAGTTTTGCAGCCATGGGGGTTGTTTTCCCCGAAACAGTCCATTTAAAGTCTTAAAACTAAGAAGCTTGTTGTTCTCGTTTTTCCAAAGTTTGTTTCGGCTAGTTATGGATCTTTTAAAAATCTGAAAACAATCACAGAGGTACCTTAAGAAGTTATCTACAAGTAAGAAAAAGAATGAACACGTTCTGATGTGTAGTTTTTGTGTAATGGCTTTTACCGTGAAGGACTCCTAAATATTCATACTCGGATTTCTCACTGTGTGTACCTTGAAACAATATGAAATTTTTACAGTATGTTTATGTACATTATAAGAGTGTACCCTGAACATTTCAAAATTTTCTGAGCGAAACTCGATTTATGAAAAATATAACAAGATTTGGAGGTTTTGAGTACTTTAAAAATAGTAAATCATTTTTTAAAATTCCAGGAAAATTTGTAAATTATTGTTGGATCATATATTGTCCAGATACAGAAGATAATAATTTTTTGAACTTGTTTGCTATTTTTCATAATAATATTATAGTTATGCTTAAAAGAAAATAAATGGTTAAATAATGTCATAAATGAGAAAAATCGGATGTTAAAGCTTAGGTACTCCTATTATGGTGTAATCTAACCTATGTGAGGTATTTTGGCAATCTATTATGATAAATAGTATTTATGACCTTTTATGGGTATTAAATAAGTTGTTTAATAAAGGGTAAAACAATTAAAATAAATTGTTTAGTCGCCTAATAACTTATTAAAATATTACTATGATATTTGTAATATAAGAATTTGATATTTTTTTTAAGTAAACAAAGAAATATTAAGATTAAAACTTCATGGAAATATTATTGAATGGGTAATAATATTTGTTTTAAGCATTAATAAATGATTAAGATATTATTAAAATGGCTAATAATATTAGATTAAAATATTATTAATGATATGAGAATTAAAATATTATTAAGAGATTAATAATATTAGATTAAAGTCTTATTGGATGATTAAAATATTATTAAGATGTTAATAACATTAGTAAACGAATAAAAGTGTTATTAGTGGACTAATAATACCAAGAGGTGAATTAAATATTATCAGGATTGATAATATTAAGTGTCTTATAGGATTTACGATAGTTTATTAACTTATGCGTGCTATGTGATTTTGTTAATTGTTAAATAAATAGCATAAGTAAGCATATCCATATACAACTACGCAGTACTAATTGGTAGATCGACGTTATCAATGTTAGGTTCTTCAAGGTCAATTAGTTAAAGCTAGAATTACTTATAGCTGAGCGGACAGGCAAGTTCCCTAACTCAAACTCGAGTTATTATTTTCGAAGCATGTTAGTGAATAATTATTGTTGATTATTCACATCTATACTGATTATTGAGATTCGCACCTTGTGCAATTAAATTCCTATTCTATTATTATTGAACTGTGAATTAGATTAAAGTTCTTTCAAGCATGAACTATTTATAAGATAGATCTATGCTATTTGTATCAGCTAGATCAATCATGTCTAAATTTGTTGAATCAAAGGTATTTTAAAAGCTGTTCTTATTAAATTGTTATGGTAAGAACTCTTGGCTGAGAAAAGGATAAATTTGATTAAGGCATGATATCAATGCTGGTTTATTAAGTGTTTATGCATAAATCACGGGGTATGAAAGGCTGATCCCCTTGATTACCAAAACTTTTAAGAGGTCCAGTTTAAATGCTGAGAACCTTGACAAATGTCTATGGTTATTTCCAACCACTCAGTAATCGTAATTCAATTATTCGAATATTCAACTGTTGCCTATTAATTCATGTTCCTTCGCAATTTTATACTGTTGTGAAACATTGAAAGCGAAATTTCCTTCTATTCATGATATATCTCCCTAGTGTATAAACTTGCTAAGCAAACTAGTTGTTTACCCTTGCTATATCATGATCTTTATTTCAGCTAAGGCAGAAACGTCTAAAGGGGACAAAAGAAAAGGGAAGGTGCACGAGTAGTTGCCTGATATGGCTTATGTACTAGTTTATCTTAAATGTTATTTGGCTATGCGAACTCTTATTGTATTGAGGGTATGTTTTAAGTTAAGGTTAAAGAACCTTGGGACCATGATTGTAAGACTTTATTACTATTTCGATAAACAATGTATGTTAATTATTCCGCATTAGTTAGAAAGTATGTTTGTTGTTGAGTATCGTGAATACTGAATTCGAGGTTAGGAAACCCGGATTTAGGGGTGTCACAGTAATTACTATATTATTACAATCATATCCGTCCAATCCCAAGTTCTAAATACCTTTACATCTTCAACTCATCATAATATAAATTATTACATAATAGAACTATACTATTACATAACATCTTCTACGCATTCATATTTCCCTTTTCCGTTGCCTTGCTGGAACCTTCTACACGCTTGGGTTTAACTGAAAGTATTTAATTTAAAGAAATGATGAACATTTAATTGCTCAGCAAGTATAACAGTTGAACAACAACAAAATCAAGAATCATATTATCTCTACTCAACAACTGAACAATAGTTGTGAAATAACTGTGAATAAACATGAATAACAAATCTATTTTTTCTTTAAAACATTTTTGAAATGACATACTAAGCGGTAATAAGACCTTGAACGTTTCTTTTCGCAAAGGTTAACAGTAAGTCAACTATAAACCGTCTGACTTACAGGCACGTTGGGTGATCAGCCCAGTGAATCCTATGTTGATCAACACTATATGCTAAACGACTATATGCGTTTGTTTGGGCGCTTGAAGCCTTACCAGAATATCTGACTAAAAATTTACCTTGATATTAGGGTGGTTCGTCTCATATATGTCTTGGAATCCTAACCAAAATAATTTGGTTGGATAGCTCTACTTAACATCAATAATATTTCAAAGATTTAATAGAAAATCGATAAAACATTTTAAAATCTGTCTAGCCGAATCAAATGGCATCGACGTACTTCATAAACAGTTCATGCATAACAGAACTTTAAAGTTTTAGCAGTTTATTGCATAGCATAACTGAACAACTTGTACAAATATAAAGGATTTGTATAAGTTTAGGAATTTACACAATATATGAGTATTGAATAAATTTGAACATCAAAACATCTCAAAACATTCATAAGAACGTAGTCGAATGAACTTGGAAAACTTACTTAACATAAAGCTTAGACAAGAGTTAGATACTTCCCTTAAGCGTCCGTTATAAGTTTACTCTAATTCGCCCTTCAAATGGCCTACAGAATTAAATTCATAAACACATACCAATTAGCCACATAATTGACGCCAAATATTAGTTTACTTTACTTTATTCAATAACTTATAATGTCCGTTTCAAAAGAATCGGAACACATTTTCAAGTTACAACCACTTGGTACGACGTTTCGACGTTCATACGTCGTACACCCGATTTACCTTACGCAAACGCCTAAGCGACACGCCCTTGCGTACGCTTAGCATTCTCATTTCATTTGTCTAATACTAATTAGTTCATGTTAAATATTTTATATTTCATAAATTTCGTCTTTTATAACTTAGAACAACATAGCTTAGCATCGGAAACATTGCACGACGAATACGCGAACGCTCGACTACACAACAGCCTAACATTTTCCCCAGGCCAGTGCCCAGCCCCAGCACCCCAAGGCAGCACACCTTGCGCGCGCCCTGGCCTTGGCCTTCACCAGCGCCGCCGCTTTCTACGTAGTGTCGCAGCTTTCAACCTAGCATCGCGGCCCTAAAAGGGTAACGCCACAGCTCTGAACTTCCTGTCCCCGAATTGGATCAAAGCTCTCCTTTGCCGCTTTAGTCGATTTTAACATACCTACTTTGTAACTTCATAACTCACTCATCCGATATCGGAATGACTTCGTTCTTGAGCCTACAACACACATTTTCTATATTCTATAAAACCCCAGAAAATTAATGTTTTTCGAAAAAGTTAACTACCTGTAAACTTGGCCCGAAAAACATACCAAGCTAGGGTTTTTGACTCTTAACATATTTTAACATCTTTTACTGAAAATTTCGCCATAACTTCGTTATAGCACATTTTTATTCCGTTCCACTTGGAACCTTTCTGTAACTCACATGAGTACATTTCCTTCTTCCCAGATTTTAGAAGTTATCTTATGAACAATGTCTTAAGCTAGTCTAATAAACAATAATAACAACGCTTTTCATGTTTTTCTTGGTTTGGTTCATTATTAACATTATGTTTTCACTTAGCATGCATATTAACGGTAATATTTAGTCCTCTAATATCATCATTCTTATTCCTCTGGATCCTTCATGATCCTCCATGACCAACAACAACCACCAACAAGGCATTTCAATATGAATGTAAAGCTTAAGGAATGGTTTTAGGGTTAGGGTCTTTACCTTTGTGTTCTTGTTTGTTCTTGCTAGATGAAGATGATTACTTGCTAGCTCTTCTCCTTCCTCTCCTTGCTTAATTCCGACCACTTCCTCTCTCTCTCTCTCATAATTTTGCCATAGTTTCTTTTCTTGCTTTGTGAATTGGTGAGAGTTAATGAAGAGAATGGCTTGTATTTATAGAAAAAGCAAGAGTTGGGGTAGTTTGGTCTTTAGGATAACTTTGCTAGGGTTTTCATCTTGGACCCTTGGTTTATGTCTTGTATAGTCAATCCCCTCTAACTCTTCATTTCTTACTAACCAACCCTTGGCTATCTTAACCATTCAACTATTAGACTAATCATAGTTGGATTAAAATAATTCAAACTAAGACTTTTGGGGCTTAAGGTGGTTGGGCATGTATGTGAAGCTTGCAAGTTGCAAGACTAACTTACCAAGCTTCCTTAGGAAGCCAAGAAGTGGTCGAGTATCCCCCATTGGGGTCCCCCACTTGGTTTGCTCCATCTCCTTTTTGCCCACACATTGACCCATCTTTGACCCATCTTGATTTCTTTAGATTTTGGGCTTGGTTTGGGCTTGAATTAATATTAATTTGAGCTATTCTTTGGGCCTCCCTAACCATTTAGTTTGGGCCTTGATTAATAATTCTTGGGCCTTCTACATTAACTTCCATTGAGCTTCCGATAACGAAGCCCGAAGGATTAACAATTAAATTAGTCTTTTAATTAATTTTCGTAATTTGTTCGACAAGCCGAAAAATCACGTGTTTTGTTTCTGAATTTTATTAGAAATTACGTCTCGTGACATCATATAAACGCTATGCTGTCTTTCGAAAAATCAAAAAAAATAAAAAAGACATTTTTAGCGTGAATAGTGTTTTACGTCTTTTTCTGAGAATATTTTATTTCTTCGTACGAAACCCTAATTCGTAAATTTCTAACATGTAAACACATTCTCGGTCATAATACGACCTTTAAACCCATAACACAAAATAATGTTCCTAAAAACTCATTTTATTCAATAATATTCATAAACCCTAATTACCAAGCTAAGTAAAATTCTTGATCGTTATATTCCCCCCTCCTTATAAGGATTATGTCCCCAGAATCACAATACAAGGTTAAACAAGAAGATTAGGATAATTTTTCTTAATCTTTTCTTAGAGTCCCCACATCGCTTCTTCGGCGTTGTGGTCCTCCATACTACATCTACTGACGGTATTATCTTACTTATTAAGTCTTGCTCTTTCCTATCAATTATTTGAATCCGAATTTCTTCATATGTTAAGTTTTTTCCTACTTGAATGGATTCATATTCAATTACATGCTTATAGTCTTGCTTATAGAGTCGTAATACCGACACATGAAATATATTATAGATGTGTTCTGACTCAAGAAGTAAGGCTACTTTGTAAGCCACCTCTCATACCCTTCTTAATACAGCGAACGGTCCTATATATCTTGGACTTTGATTCCCTTTCTTCCCAAAATGTATCTTCCTTTTCCAGGGGATACCTTCAAAAATACGTAGCTATGTACGTTAAAATCTTGCTTCTGTCGATGCTGATCTGCATACTCTTTCTGCCAGTCTTGAGCTGCTGCAAGCGTTGCTCCTATTACTTTGATAATTTCTTCACTCTGTTGAACCAATTCTTGTCCCAGCAATTGACATTCTGCACTTTCTCCTGTATATAGCTATTATTATAAGCGAATGCTACTAACGTTAAGTGATCGTCCCCTTCCGTGAAACGCGGATCCCGATCCGTCATAATCGAAACTGGCACTCCATGTCTTGAAACAATTTCTTTAACATACAGGTTAGCTAATTGGTCTAAATTAAACCTATTTTTGATTGGCAAGTAATGCGCCGACTTAGTTAAACGATCTACTATAACTCATATAGCGTCGTACCCCTTTTACGCAATTGGAAAGCCTACCACGAAATCCATTGTGATATAGTCCCACTTCCACTTAAGAATCTCGAACGGTTATAACAACCCACTTGATCTCAAATGCTTTGCCTAGACTTTTTAACAAGTCAGACACCCACTGATGCACTTCGCAACCTCTCTCGTCATATTCGGCCACTAAAATGTTGTTAGAGGTATTGATACATCTCCGTACTACCGAGATGAATCGAGTACCTCGAATAATGGGCCTCTTGCAAAATTTCCTTCCTTTAATTTCAGTACTGATGGTACCCAAATTCTTCCTTCAAATCTTATTACTCCCTCATTATCGAGTTTATACTTAATCTCTTCCCCTTTTTGACATGTGACTCATATCCGTAAACGGACAGTACTTCGCACTGGTACCTATCAACTTGTCACCGTCATTTTCGACGTTCGGTATGGAAATTTTCTTCTTATCCACTCACACTCATCATGTCTGAGTTGTGCTTTCTTTACTCTGTCCAATAAGGTTGAACGAGTTTCCATTGAAAATAACTCCCCCCCCCCGACTTCTTCGAAAACCTAATTTATAACTCCCTTTTAGCCATCTCTATTATTAGCTCATCGTAAGCCATTAATATTGACAACTTCTCCCGACCCTTTCTACCTAAGACGTCGTCCACTATATTTGCCTCCCTCAGGAGATATAGAATCTCGCAGTTGTAATCTTTAATTAATTCTAACTACCTCCTATGTCTCATATTCAACTCTTTTTGTGTGAAGATATATTTCAGACTTTTGTGGTCCATATAAATCTTGCATTTCTCACCATATAAATGTGCCTTTAATTCTTAAAGGCAAATCCACCGCTGTAATTTCTAGGTCATGAGTAGGGTATCCCCTCTCACAATCCTTTAGTTTTCGTGACGCATACGCCTTACCGTGCTGCATAAGCACGTATCCAGTCCTTTATGCAACGCATCCCTATATACTACAAAATCTCCTATATCATCAGATAAGGATAATACAGGCACCTCACTCAATCTCTTCTTGAGCTCTTGAAAGCTCTCCTCGCATCTCTCCGTTCATACATACTAAAAGTAGTATGCACACAAGCCAATTATATTTGATATGATGTAGCATATACTTTATAATCTTATTCATTTATTGATAAAAGTATTAAAGGCATTTTACATTATCTACATGATGTTGTTATATTATATGTGATAAACCCGTAGTTTTAAGCAATGCTTTTAGAATCATGATGATGATCATGTTAATGAGATCTAAATTCTAAAAAACCTTAAAACTAAAATCGTTCCTAATCGTTGGATTACTAAAAAGGGGATTAGTGAATCTGGATAGATTAGTACATACTTTGTTTGCTCTTAGGAAGACGATAATTGATCTCATAATTATTTGTGTAGAGACACTAAAGCAAGTATGTAGGTGCTTATTGAAGAATAAGTTTACTTAACGTAACTCACTGAAGGAATACCTAATGGAGTTTTACTTGCATGTCAATAGAAATTCCTCTAGTGATAGTAGTACAAGTGATCCTTGGACTTAAGATCATCATAGTATCTTGTGTATGATGAGTTATGCTTTGACATGACCCTTAAGACCTTTAGGGTATATCAAATGGTATGCTTGGGTATAATAAGTTGTACATAGAGATAGGTGAATGATTAACAAAGAATCTACCACATCTAGTAAAATATGTGAATGTCCTATATGATTCGATAAATGATAACTCAGTAGTCCTTGGCCAAGGCAGAATGAAATTAGAAAGGAGTTTCTAATTTGTATTATTTAGAGTTGTGCATTTGAGAATCGAAATGCATATAATTAAATAAAATAAGACTTAATGGTAATTCCATGTCTTATATTTAATTGGGACATTGTACGGTAGAAGGATTGAATTGTACGGTAACTATTCACTGAAAGGTTCTTTTGTGATTAATGTTGAAATATATATTATCTGGAAAGTCGTTGATCGCTAAGGGGGCTTACCCTTATTGTAGAATAAATATTATTTATTTAAATGAATTAAATAGTTTAATTTATTTATTTAAATAAGATTAGAATTGTTCTAATTGATTTATTCACAACCAGTTTAATATGGAGAACCTAAAGAGTCACACCGCAAAAGAAAAATATTTGTTTAAGAAGTAAATAGCATAATCGTAATAATAAGTTAAGTGTATTTAATTTAATCTATGGAGATAGAATAAATTAAATTGCTTAATATTTATTATTTAATATTTTAGAAATATTAAATATAAATTAATAAGAGGAGTCTTATTATTATTATTACTATTATTATTATTTAATTCCTAAAAGGGTTTGAGAATTAATTAATAAAAACACTCTCATAAATTTCTAATTGGATTAGGAGTTTAATTAATTAAAAGAGTTTAATTAGAATAAAAAACCTAATCCTAAATAGTTTAGGAGGGTTCCCTATATCTATAAATAAGAGGAGTCTTATCATGATTTGGGGTTACACATACTTCCGATTGTTAGAGAGTATTGAGAATTTCTATAGAGATAGAAACTATGGTTTTACCAATACCCATCTTCTTGAACAAGTATTATTCCTTGGTGGATCACCTCTAGAGGTCAAACACTTGGGTGGCTAATGTTGATCAAAAGAAGGAATCTCACCGTTGAATTCAAGGAGAACACGAAGGATTTTGGAGTTGAACTTGTACCCGAGGAAGCTTAAGTCTACGAGGGTATAATTCTTATTCTCTATCTCTTTCGTTTAATTGATAATTGAACACAAGGAAAGATCATGGTGATGGTTTGTATTAAAATTTTAAAATCTGTTTTATTGCGCTTCCTCTCTATTTATGTAATTTGATTGCATACTTGCGTTATATACAAACCTAACAGTGGTATCAGAGCCAATCCTTGTGTTAATTATCGATTTTGATGATTCCATGTATGTATTGGTATGTGATTCGATCAAATTTTCTGGGCAAAATTGCGTTTTCTAAATCTGCGATGCAACGTGGCCACGCTGCTTCCAATTCATTCTGGAGCGCGGCCACATCCGAACTCATAAATCGTTTCTGGGGGTACAGCGCGGCCGCGCCGCTCCTAGTTCATTTTGGAGCGCGGCCGCGTCGGTCTGCAGATTTTGAAAATTTTGTTTTTCTTTAATTAAAGTAAATGCTTTATTTAATTGGAGTAAGTTTAAAATAAAGATGTTTATTTTATCTGGAATAGGATTTCAGGTTGTTAAAATTAAAGGAGTTTAATTTTGATTTGGTTTTTGATTAAAATAAAAGAGTTTATTTTGTTTCAAAACTAAATATTAGCAAACTTTTTGCCCAATAAATGATTTCAATGCATGTATGAAATGGTTTTATTATTTATGAGATGAATGTTATTTATTAATGCATATGGAGATATGTATGATAATAAATAGGGATTGATTATGGACTATTAACCAATGTGTGATTGGATTTATTTTAGAGGATGCTTGAATGAATGACTTTATAAATGGAGTCTACGTAGCTCATCTTCTCTAGTTTTTCTTGATATAAATTATACCTTCCTCCTATGTACTTCCCCTTGACTGTTGATCAAGGTTTCTATTCATTATAAATAGTTTATGTAATAGAATTAGTTAGAATAATTTTAAAGAATTGGAGACAAAGGAATAAGGAGCGCTTGAAGACCCGTTTGTAATGGAGCCCGAGATTTAAATGTAATAGTTATATTTAAATTCAGTTCTTGCACCCTAGGATTGACCTTTTGGTACACTTGGTGGCTCTAGTGAACCAAACTAGAATAAAAGTCCATAATTAATCCAGGTAGAATATAGTATTCTATATGTGCATACTTACTATATATATATATATATATATATATATATATATATTCTCCAACATGACTTGCATGTTAAATAATATGACACGTATTTTATATATATAATATATGTGTGTGTGTGCGCATGCGCGCTAAACAAGATGAGACAAATAATAACAAACCCCTCAAAGAAATCATATTAAGTCCTAAACGTTCAAAGATATTTGGAATATCGAACGTCGCCTTCTAGCATGGTAAAGCAATAGAGCATTAAATATTTAATATGAGTTTATTGTGTCACCACAAGGCAAGTATTAAATATTTACGATGTTGCCGTATCACATTTGATGCTTATTAAGGAATTGAACATTACTGTTTTATTGTGTCACTACAAGGACGATATTTTTCTCTTCACATATATGGAAGTGCTAAGTTGGACTTAACTTGGATAATTTTGATTCGGATATATCACCACTTGATCAAAATAATCTAAGAGGCAAAATACAAGGAGTTACATAGTGATGTAATTGACAATAGTTGTCTACCTATTTATTTATATATCGTTTGATGTGTCACCACAAGGCTATATACATTTAAAATGGGATCCTTATTCTCACTAGCAAATCTTTAATTAGATTTGTCGAACTATATATTGAAGGTAATATAGTTTGATGAAAATAGTAGGATATACCAATTTAAATAAAGACCTAATTTATTTTGTTAATTAATAAAATGAATGTATGCTAAATGTTGTATATTTCACATGCAGAATTTGAAAAATGTCAAACTCACTATCACTGCGTAGCATACTCCATGCTAATAAACTGACCGGGCCGAATTATACGGACTGGTTAAGGAATCTGAGAATTGTTCTCATTGCTAGAAAAGATTTCTTATGTCCTAAATTCGCCAGTCCCTGCAACTGTTGTAGAAACAGCCTCTGAGGAAGAGATTGCTACTTTTAGAAAGTGACAAGATAATGAAATCTTAGCTCAATGCATCATGCTCGCATCCATGAGTAACGAGCTTCAGCGTCAGCATGAAACTATGGATGCTTATACTATATTGTTGCACCTCAAGGAGTTGTATGGTGAGCAAAGTAGGACTGCAAGATATCAGATATCTAAGGAGCTCTTCCGATCTCGAATGACCGAGGGCACTACTGTTGAGACTCATGTCCTAAAGATGATTAATCTGATTGAACAACTTGGACAGTTAGGGTTCATAATGGATGGGGTCAAGATTTGATCGTGCAGCCACTCTCAGACACCTTCTCACAATTTATTTTGAATTTTCACATGAATAAGTTAGACATCAGCTTGCCTGAGTTACTTAACATGTTAAAAACTATTGAAGATCACTTCCCATCCAAGAAGGACCAAGTCTTATTGGTGGATGATTCTTTTAAGAAACTTCTTCAAGATATATCTTACTCTCACTGACCCCTTCAAAGATAAACTCATTTTCCAAGAAGGCAGTATGTTTTGCAACAAACACCTTTTGATCAGTAGGATGATAGAAATAATACCCTGATATTTCTTTAGGGTATCCCACAAATCTACACTTGTCGGATCTAGTCTGCAGCTTATCATTTTCAAACCTTTTAACATAAGCTAGACAACCCCAAGTCTTATAATATGCTTAAGATTTAGTTTCCTCCTTGTCCATAACTCATACGGAGTCTTTGGGACAGATTTGGTAGGTACCTTGTGAAGTAGGTATGCAGCCGATTCTAGGGCATAACCGCAGAAGGATACTGGAAGGTCGGTAAAACTCATCATGGAACGAACCATATCCAACAATGTTCAATTTCTCCTTTCAGATACACCATTCAACTGTGGCGTCCCTGGTGGAGTCCATTGTGAGATTATACCATTTTCTTTGAGACAATTAAGAAACTCATTGGTTAAGTATTCCCCTCCTCAATCCGATCTAAGAATCTTAATACTCTTTCCAGTTTGCTTCTCTACTTCACTTCTAAATTCTTTGAACTTTTTAAACGATTCAGATTTGTATTTCATCAAATACACATATCCAAATCTAGAATGATCATCAGTGAAAGTAATAAAATAAGAATACCCTCCTTGTGCATTCGTTGTCATAGGTCCACATAGGTCTATATGTACCAACGCTAACAACTCTGTAACTCTTTCTCCTTTTCCACTAAAAGGAGATTTAGTCATCTTACCCATGAGACAAGATTCACAAGTTGGATATGATTCGTAATCAGATAGCTCTAAAATTTCATCTTTATGCAAAGTGATTAATCTTGTTTCATTAATATGACCGAGTCTACAGTACCACATAAAGATATAATTAACATCATCTCTTTTCCTTTTCTTAGTTTGTTCAATTTGAAGTATATTTTCATTCAAGTCAAGTACATAAAGTCCATTCAGTAAATTGCCAACACCATATAAAATATTTTTATTATAAATAGAATAACTGTTGTTCTTTATTATAATATCAAAACTATCCATATCTAATACATAAATTGAAATAATGTTTCTTATAAGTGTTGGAACATAATAACAATTATTTAAACTAATAAACTTGCCCGTAGACTATGCTAAACATTAAGTTCCTACAACTAATGCAGCAACCTTTGCTCCATTTCCCACTCGTAAGACAACTTCATCCTTGTTCAGCTTTTTACTTCTGCGTAGTCCCTTCATATTGTTACATATATGAGAACCACAGCCGGTATCCCATACCCAAGTAGAATTTTGACTTTTAGAAAAATTAATTTTAATTATGAACAAACCTAGATCGGAAGTCGAAGCTTTTCCAAGCTTCTTTTGGTCCGCAAGATACTCCTTACAGTTCTTCTTCCAGTGTCCCGGCTTACTGCAATGGTAACATATTCTTTTGCTATCAGGATCAGCTTTCTTATTATCCTTTCCTTTCGCCTTGCCCTTAGACTTCTTCTTTTTCTTCTTTTCATAAGATACCTTGAGCCTCTTCCTTTTCTTGGAAGAATCATCCACCAATAAGACTTGGTCCTTCTTGGATGACA
Organism: Aralia elata; assembly: GCA_034770075.1. Taxonomy (NCBI): domain Eukaryota; kingdom Viridiplantae; phylum Streptophyta; class Magnoliopsida; order Apiales; family Araliaceae; genus Aralia; species Aralia elata. The sequence continues at coordinate 50,051,408 of CM068387.1, read as the reverse complement.
TTTATTTTATTTACTTTTCTTTGCATTTTTATTTTACATTGAAGACAATGTAAGTTTTAAGTGCGGGGGGAGGGGGGAAGGATTTAGGGTATTTGTTATTTTATTTGTCATATTTTGTTTAGATTATTTGTTATTTTATTTAGAGCATATTTTTAGGTTATTTGTTTTTGTTATTTTGAATTTTGTAGGTATATTCACTGCAAACCCTCACGAGACACAACTCGTCCACTTGGGGTAACGTTGGGGTTTAAAGGCTTGTTCCACATGCTAAGTGTAATCGTGTTTCCTACGAAAATGAGATATTTTTTAGGATGTGTCACTTGAGCAATAAATTGATTTGGATTTTAATTTTTAATTAATGATAAAATTTTGATTTATTTTTTGATAATTCTTCGGAAGATTGATAGATATTGGGTAACCTGAATTTGGTTTCCTTTGTTGATTATTACTTTATTTGAGACCCTTCATTCTTGAGCACATGTCCATTTAGTTAACCTAGTTTTAACTTGGAAGAAATTTATTTGATTGAATGTATTGTGGGAGAAATTTTGAAACTCTATTGCTTGTTTGATCATAATTTAAAGTGAATATGAGATATTATTTAAGAAAGGAGAAATGATTTAGGCAAATTTTGCAAGTTTGAAAGAAAAAAAATGAGAAAAAATGAGAAAAAGAAAAAAAGATAAAAAGAAAAGAAGGAAAAAAATATTATTCACGTGGTGGGTTGAGATGGAGCGTAAAATGCACTCACTCATAAACATGTGACATGCGAGATGGAGCGTAAAACGCACTCGCTGGTAATATGGACCATAAAATGCACTTACCGAAGAAAGAAAGGATAAGAAAAAAAATAAAAGCCTCTTGATCTTCTGGGGTTATCTGCTTGTGTTAACTGAGAATGGTGTGAAAATAAGTGCTTGAGTTCCTCTCTTTTTCCTTCAAGGTTTTGATTTCATAAATTTTTCTAAGTTTTGATGGGGTTGGTACATTTGGATTCACACACACACACGAAGGGTTGAGAGTAAAGTAAGATTGATAAATAAGTCCGAATTTTAGATCATACATTGTTTTGAAATTTCTCAAAAGTTATTGTTTTGAATATTTGAGGTCAATGTTAAAGCTCATATTAATTTGTGGCTCAAGTTTGTCAAGTTTGCTAGTTGAATTTTTATATTATAATTTATTTTTGTTTTGCCCGAGGACGTGCAAAAGATAAGTGTGTGGGAATTTGATGAGAATAAAATATGTTATAGTTTTATCCCTTAATGCTTAATCTTTTGTATTTATTTTGTGCCTAAATACACTCATTATTCTTATATTTTTATTTAAGGGCAATTAAATGTTTTTCCTTTTTAATTATATTAATTTATTTAATTAATATATTTTATTTTATTTTGTAGGATTTAATATTTTATTACAATAAAGTCAATATCTTGGTGATCAAGTAATATATAATGCTCCTATTTATGGAAGGAAAGAAACAAGAAGAATCTTAGAAGGAGAAAGAAGGAGGTGAAACAATCTTGGCGTGCAAGTCAAATCCAATGAAGGAAAGGAAAGTCTATCTAGAAGATCTCTTTGAAGGAAGTTAATTGCCACTAGGAAGTTGAAACCTACATGGAAAAGAATTAATGCCTTATACCTATAAATAGAGGATTACCAAGAGAGTTTAGGGACTTGTTTACAATCTTCTCTATGTATTATTCTTTAGTGTTTTCAAGGTCATGTGTAACTAAATTCTTATTCTTGGATTAAGGAGACGAAAACCTCAGAATTATTTCACTATGAGATCTAATTGATTTTAATTGTTTAATTATTATTTTGAGTATTGATTATTCTTCTACGCTTGAATTCTATGATTGATATGTTTGATTGCTAGGATGCATACTAGTTTATTAAGTGTTGAAATCTACTGCTAAATTAGACATCAAATCCGTAATTATTTGGTCACTCTAATTTGTGAAGCAACTAAGGTTAATAATTGACTGCAGATCACAAGATTATTATATCTTAGGAAGAATACTCAACGAAATTAAATGCAACCGCTTATACTTGTGTTGTTTAGCTTCATCGGTTTTTCTAATTCTTAAAGCATCTACTAGATTAAACTTTTAGTGCTTGTCTGAAGTTGTTTAGTAGTTAGGGTTATTTAGATCGCTTGTTTCTATCTAACTACAATTAAGGAAAGACATGGAATAGTTCAAAATGGTGAATTAATTCTAATGGTGAATATTCAAAATATTAATTGATTATACTTGAGTCAATGATCAATGTAAGTTTCTGAGGTGTAAGTTGATTTAATCTAAAGTTTATTTTCTCTGATTTACTTTAATAAATTATTTGGCATTATTTTTACTTTACTTTACTAATCACAATTAAAACCCTCAATTTTAGTTTACAAAGAATAAATTTAGACTAATCATTCTCTGTGGGATCGACTCTTACTTGCACTACTACATAAATATTTTTCGCAGTAAGGTTTTAGTTTTGGTTGCCTGCAACAGCACACCAAGCCCCTACTGACCAATCTATACATTGTTGGGTAGGGTTTTCTTGATCTCTCCTCGTTTTCGTTTTCTAGTTCTTCTTGCATTCTTTGCGTTTTAGGCCTACCTCTCGGCGACATTTTCCGTTCGATGAAATATATTATTATTATTCCATTTCTTATTTTAAAGTATTCTTATTTAATGTTCAAAATATCACTCTTCACATACCACATAACCAAGCATATTTAATAAATATTTCTATATTAATATGCTTCTTAGTTCTTACAACTTACATCTTTATAGCTCCTGCTATTTACATATGCATCCCTCTATTGCTTACAAAAGGATGGGATTCACATAACCTATTCCACAACTTATACAAAAGTTGGGACTTACAAAAGATATCCCGCTAATTATATAAAAGATGGGATTCACATCATTGCACAGATAGACATACTCAGATACATAAACCTATACATCGACTACTGTACTACAGTAGGCCTCTAGCTATAGCGTCAGAACGCTCTTTCTTTTCTTCCACTCATTCTAGTTGTCCCTTACTCAAACAATTCTTTACCAGATGATCGAACGATTCACACTTATAACATCCCTTATTTTTCGGATTGGGGCAATGAGGAGAGATATGTCTCTCCTGCCCACACCTATAGCATATCTTTTGTCCTTTCCTATATACGCCCGTATGCATCTTCCCACAGTTCTTACACTCTTCGATCCTATTCTTCGGGTCTCCCTGCTTATTTCCAGAATTGCCTTGATTGCTGCTATTCCATTTCCTTTTTCCCTTCTTACTCGGAGTTTCATGCGATACACTGCATTCAGCTCTCATTTTATCAACTTGCATCTACAACTCATTATGTTCCTCTTCCATTCCACTTAATTCCACTACTAACTGACCGTTTAACAATCTCTCCATCTTCCACATTCCCTTCAAGACAAACACCCTATCCTTTAGAGCCTGCACCTCAGTTGATGCCTGATCAACTACGGCTGCTACTCTTTCTTTTTCTTTTTCTTCTGCCTCTACTCCTAGCTCTATATAAGCCTTCTTGGAATTTTCCTCTATCTCTTCGTTCGGTTCCATCTTGGGATAATCTTCAAGATCAATCCCTAGATCTACCTTAGGTTCATATTTTAATACCCTCTCAAGGTCGCTTTCAATATGAGCCTCTACCTTTGCTCGGGTACTGGCTCGAGTTGAGCGATTAGCTCCTCGCTCACTACGCGAACATCTCTATACTCTGGTTCTTCTCTTGACATCCACAATCATTTTTAATATCTTGATTAGCACATAGCAACAAAGTATATTTAGTATTATCACATAACAAATATAGTTTATTTTAATTTTACTTTTTATTATTACTTCTTTAGATGAATTTTCGCAATTCATCACTTAGAAACTCTATCTGAGTTTATACTAACTTCTACTTCTCTAAGGTCATATTCCTACAGTTCCCTCCCCCCTCACTTAAGGTTTATAACCTACAACTTTGATACCAACCTGTGACGCCCCCAAATCCGAGTACCTTCAAACTCAGGTCCGGTACTCTATAGTACTAAATCATTCACATATATCCATCTATATAATCTTAATGACACGAATATAATTACTATATTATTATAATCATATTCGTCCAATCCCAGGTTCTAAATACCTTTACATGTTCAACTCATCATAATATAAATTATTACATAATAGAACTATACTATTACATAACATCTTCTACGCATTCATCTTTCCCTTTTCCTTTGCCTTACTGGAACCTTCTACACGCTTGGGTTTAACTGAAAGTATTTAATTTAAAGCAAGGATGAGCATTTAATTGCTCAGCAAGGATAACAGTTGAACAACAACAAAATCAAGAATCATATAATCTCTATTCAACAATTGAACAATAGTTGTGAAATAACTTCGAATAAACATGAATAACAATCTATTTTTCGTTTAAAATATTTTTAAAACGACATACTGAGCGGTCATAAGACCTTGAACTTTTCTTTTCGCAAAGGTTAACAGTAATTCAATTATAAACCGTTTGACTTACGGGCACGTTGGGTGATCAGCCCAGTGCACCCTATGTTGATCGACACTACATGCTAAACGACTATATGCGTTTGTTTAGGCGCTTGAAGCCTATCTGACTAAAAATTTACCCTGATATTTGGGTGGTTCATCTCATACATGTCTCGGAATCCTAACCAAAATAATTCGGTTAGATAGCTCTACTTAACATCAATAGTATTTCAAAGATTTAATAGCAAATCAATAAAATATTTTAAAATCTGTCTAGCCGAATCAAATGACATCGACATACTTCATAAACAGCTCATGCATAACCAAACTTTAAAGCTTTAGCAGTCTATTGCATAGTATAGCTGAACAACTTGTACAAATATAAAGGATTTGTATAAGTTTAGGAATTTATACAATATATGAGTATTGAATAAATTTGAACATCAAAACATCTCAAAACATTCGTAAGAACGTAGTCGAATGAAGTTGGAAAACTTGCATATCATAAAGTTTAGACAAGAGTTAGAAACTTGCCTTAAGCGTCCATTATAAGTTTATGCTAATTCACCCTTCAAATGGCCTACACAATTAAATTCATATACACATACCAATTAGCTACATAATTGACGCCAAATATTGGTTTACTTTACTTTATTCAATAACTTATAATGTCTGTTTCATAAGAATCGAAACACATTTCCAAGTTACAACCACTTGGTACGACATTTCAACGTTCGTACGTCATATAACCGATTTACCTTACGCAAACACCCAAGCGACACGCCCTTGCGTACGCTTAACATTCTCATTTCATTTGTCTAATACTAATTAGTTAATGTTAAATATTTTATATTTCATAAATTTCGTCTTTTATAACTTAGAACAACATAGCTTAGCATCGGAAACATTACACGATGAATGCGCGAATGCCCGACTGCACAGCAGGCCAACATTTTCCCTAGGCCAACGCCCAGCCCTGGCGCCCCAAGGTAGCACACTGCGCACCCAGGCCTTGGCCTTTACCAGCGCCGCAACTTTTTACTTAGCGTCGCGACTTTTAGCCCAGTGCCACGGCCCTAAAGGGGCAGCGCCACGACTCTGTACTTCTTGTCCCCCAATTGGACCAAAGCTTTCCTTTGCCGCTTTAGTCGATTTTAACATACTTACTTTGTGACTTCATAACTCGCTCATCCGATATCGGAATGAGTTCGTTCTTGAGCCTACGACTCATATTTTCTATGTTCTACAAAATCCCTAGAAAATCAATGTTTTTTGAAAAAGTTAACTACCCGTAAACTTGGCCCGAAAAAGGTACCAAGCTAGGGTTTTTATCTTTTAACATATTTTAACCTCTTTTACTAAAAATTTCGCCATAACTTCGTTATAGCACATTTTTATTCCGTTCCACTTGGAACCTTTCCGTAACTCACATGAGTACATTTCCTTCTTCCCGGATTTTAGAAGTTATCTTAAGAACAATGGCTTAAGCTAGTCCAATAAACAATAATAACAACGCTTTTCATGTTTTTCTTAGTTTGGTTCATTATTAACATTATGTTTTCACCTAACATGCATATTAACGGTGATATTTAGTCCTCTAATATCATCATCCTTATTCCTTCGGATCCTTCATGATCCTCCATGACCAACAACAACCATCAACGAGGCATTTTAATATGAATGTAAAGCTTAAGGAATGGTTTTAGGGTTTAGGGTCTTTCCCATTCAACTATTAGACTAATCATAGTTGGATTAAAATCATTAAAACTAAGACTTTTTGGGGCTTAAGGTGGTTGGGCATTTATGTGAAGCTTGCAAGTTCCAAGACTAACTTACCAAGCTTCCTTAGGAAGCCAAGAAGTGGTCGGGTATCCCCCCTTGGGAACCCCTACTTGGTTTGCTCCATCTCCTTTTTGCCCACCCATTGACCCATTTTTGACCCATGCATCTTGATTTCTTTAGGTTTTGGGCTTGAATTAATATTAGGTCATTCTTTGGGCCTCCCTAACTATTTAGTTTGGGCCTTGATTAATCATTCTTGGGCCTCCTACATTAACTTCCATTGGGCTCCCGATAACGAAGCCGGAAGGATTAACAATTAAATTAGTCTCTTAATTGACTTTCGTATTTCGTTCGACAAGCCAAAAAATCGCGTTTTTTGTTTCTAAATTTTATTAGAGATTACGTCTCGTGACATCATATAAATGCTATGGCGTCTTTTGAAAATTCAAAAAAAAAACGAAAAAGAGGTTTTTAGCGTGAATAGTATTTTACGTCTTTTTTTGAGAAAATTTTATTTCTTTGTACGAAACTCTAATTCATAAATTTCTAACAAGTAAACACATTCTAGGTTATAATACGACCTTTAAACTCATAACATAGTATAATTTTCCTAAAAACTCATTTTATTCAATAATATTCATAAACCCTAATTACAAGGCGTCATCCTAAAATTACAGTCAACTTTAAAAATCAGAATTTCTACGAAAAATATGACTTTATTATAATCAACGGTCAAAAGCATAATTTATTTCAAGATAATAGTTGGTTTTATACATTAATTATAAAAGTACACTCTGATTCTACTATGTACTGACGTCCCAAAAGGAGAAAGTAAACTACTAAACTCTCATCTCATGAATATTGGTTATTAACATCCAAACTTATCATTTTCGATTATATACGGATTACTAAGGTAACATGGAGTGCTTAATAGGACTTGATAAATTAAAACAAAAATGAAAGGTCGTTACCATTGGCATCAAAATAAACTCGACTTTACTATGCATACCTAAGAAGACCACTTTTCGAGCCAGCACCAAGAACCAAAACCTCTATTGCTGATTCTGTAACATATTGGATTAACGCTTTGGCGACATCTGTATCTTCTAGCACAACATCTTGACATTGAATCTGATATAATAGTGATAAGTCAAATGCATGGGAGGAAAGTTAGAATATGGAGAAAGATAAAGATAACTGTAGTTGGTATAAAGAAATGAAGATTTTTTTTGTTTTCTTTCGGTGTCACTCTGGATCTCTTGATTGTGTAAGCCAGATAGAGATCATCTAGTTTTAATACTCCGTTCGTTCCAAATTATAAGATCATTACAAATTTTTTAAAGTCAACTCAATACATTTTTAAACTCAAAATTGACAGAGATTCATTTGATTTTAGTCAATATAATGATAAATATTGAAAACTATCTAAAATTACTACTAATTATATTATTTATTATTTCGTAATTTTTAATGAATCTTATCAAATTAAATTTCTAAAGTTAATAATGATCTAATAATTTGGAACGGAGAAAGTATGATTTATCTGCTTATTTTTTCAACAGAAAATTGAAATGAATTATAACAAGGTTGAAGCTTGAGTACCCACATCTTTACGTGTACAAAAGCAACGGAAAGGTAGGAACAATTCCTTGCAGGTTTGTGGATCAACATCTCCAGATAGCGATCCAGTTTCATCATTGACATCAGAAATCTGGCTTGATCCTGTACCCAAAAATCATAACAGAGTTATTCTTTTGATAATATTGGAGGAGATCGAAACATCGGTTTATGTTTCATATACGTTTGTCACATAAGGTGCAGAAAACACAGAGAAGTCTCACACTTTAACATTTGCTTACTGATTAGAAAATATGCACCAACATAAATTAGTTAATGTCACACTTTATGCTTGTGAAGAATTGAGCTTCTTCTTATCTTTGTTTTACAATTTTTGTGTCGTAATCTATGTTAAACGGACTCAGATAGAGTGTCCGGTTGGATAGGGTTTTTTGAAGAGTCTGACACGGGAACTCCTTAATTTTGTCAATTTTTTACACTAAAAAGAAGTATCCAGTACTCATACTCGTGTCCGATGGTCAAATGTCTGACACAGGTATTAGTGCATCATATTTGCAGTATTTTCCAGTATGAACTTTGTTTAATTTTTTTAATAAATTTCTCAAAAGCATGTTTATGGTTGATTAACTTGAATGTAATGTTCTTCATTGTTTTGTCTCACTTTTGCATGACATTATAAAAGTTCACAATAATACTTAACTAATGACAACAATAGTTATTGTATGGTTGAATGACACTTTCGACCCTCCAAGTTGTCACTCACTTTTAAAGTCGTCTCTAAAGTTCATTTTTCATCAATTGAGTCTTTAAAGCGACATTTTTTTTGTTGATTTTGTTCCTTTTACCTGATTTGACCCCAACCCAACCCATTTTGACCAAACCCGATCCAGTTTGATCCAACCCCAATTTCGCGCCTTCAATTTTTTAAAAAAAAATAAAAAGTTTTAAAATTATTTTAAAAATAATTATTATTTTTTAAAATAATATTTTATTTTAAAATATTAAAAACAAATTATTATTTATCAAAATATTAAAAATAATTAATTTTTAAAAAGTTTTAAAAATAATTATTATTTTGAGGAAAAAATATTAGAAACTTTTATTTTTGTCAAAAATGAGTAAAGTTTCATGAAATATAGATTCAAAAAAATTAAAGTTAAAAATTTTTAATTGTTGATTATTTTTATGAAAATTTACACATCTTTTAAAAAATAAAAAAAATTCTAATTTTGTTTTATGAAAATAAAGTTTTTTTGTTTACATTTTTTGAATCTATATTTTATGACACTTTACTCATTTTTTTAAAAAAATAAAATTTTCTATTTTTTTTCTTCTAAAAATACAGTTTTATTTTTTTGAATCTATATTTTTTTAAACTTTACTCATTTTTTTTAAAAATGAAAAATTTTCTAATTTTTTGCCTGAAAATAATAATTTTTTTAAAAACCTTTTCTTTTCATTTTTTTTTAAAAATTCAATAAGTTTTTTTATTTATCTTTTACTATTTTTTTTATTTTAATTTATATTTTTAGTTTTGTTTTTAAAATTTCTAATATTAATAATACATATAATAATGGTAAAGACATAAACTTTTTTTTCTTCTGAAAATAAAGTTTTATATAAAAAATGAAAAAAATCGACTTTTTTTTTTTAAAATAAAGTTTTATTTTCTTATTTAATTTTTTTGAATCTATATTTTCTGAAATTTTACTCATTTTATGAAAAAATAAAAGTTTCTAATATTTTTCCCTAAAAATAATAATTATTTTTATAAATATTTCAAATAATAATTATTTTTAATATTTTAAAATAAAATATTATTTTTAAAATAATTTTAAAACGTTTTGGTTTTTTTTTTAAAAATTAATCAGTGAAATTGGCGTCGGGTCAAACTAGGTCGGGTTGGGTCAAAATTTAATCAAAATGGGTCGGGTTGGAGTCAAATCGGGTAAAAGGAACCGAATCGCCAAAAAATATCACTTTAAGGACCTAATTGACAAAAAATGAACTTTAAGAACAACTTTAAAAGTGGGTGACAACTTAGAGAGTCAAAAGTGTCATTCAACCATTATTGTATATGCATAACCAAATTATTGACTCATTTAACTAGATACACAATGCTATGGGACTTCAAATTTATTAGATGCAGAGTCTGTCCTAAAAGGAAAGGGCAAAACAAGGGTTCCAAACTATTGAAAAAATTAATTGAGCCTGTTTAGATTGACTTTTTACAATCTATATTATTAAGGGAGAGTAAAGAAAATAACTGATTTCTTGAAACTTTGTTACTTTTCTAACTCTCTTTCTATCACCCACTCTTTATCCATAAAACTTCTCTTATATTTTATTAACCATATTTTTCAACTCTTATTCAAATATTTATTTATTTTTTTTAATTACACACACATAGTGTTAGCCACAAATACTAGTCCGAACAGTGGGTTTCAAATCAAAAAAGTAAAATTCAAATTGCGTCATTTTATACTAATATCAATAAAAAGAGTACCCTTCTTGTAAAACAAAAAAAATGACAAATAAAACTCTTTTTATTGTGTCATTTTATACTAATACCAATAAAAATAATACTTCTTGTTTTAAATTTTTTTTTGAGTGACAAACGAGACTTTTTTGTGGAGTACATGAAGTAATGAAATAATCCACAAAAAGAAAATATCATAAGCAAATCCAAACAAGCCAAACATAAGGTTTGTTCGGTTACTAGCGTTTGGTTCGTTTAGAGTGGCAGCGTTTGGAGGTTCAAATGTACCGTACCATTTTCGGTGCGTTGTGTTTGATACTCGGACGGTTTAATAAGGGCTAAATGACACTTTTCACCCTCCAAGTTGCCACCCACTTTTAAAGTCGTCATTAAAGTTCATTTTTTGGTCAATTGATATTTTTTGGCGATTCTGTTCCTTTTACCTGATTTGACTCCAACCCGATCCATTTTGACCCGACCTCAATTTCACCAATTAATTTTTTTTTAAAAAAACCAAAAAGTTTTAAAATTATTTTAAAAATAATTATTATTTTAAAACTAATATTTTATTTTAAAATATTAAAAATAATTATTGATTTAAATAATTTTAAAAATAATTATTATTTTCAGGAAAAATATTAAAAACTTTTACTTTTTTTTTTTCATAAAATGAGTAAAGTTTCATAAAATATAGATTCAAAAAAATTAAATAAGAAAAAAAACTTTATTTTCATAAAAAAAAGTAGATTTTTTTTATTTTTATGTAAAACTTTATTTTCATAAAAAAAAAAGTTTATGTCTTTACCATTATTATATGTATTCTTAATATTAGAAATTTTAAAAACAAAACTAAAAAAACAGAAATTAAAATTAAAAAAACAGTAAAAGATAAATAAAAACAACTGATTGAATTTTTTTTTAAAAAAAAGAAAATAAATTTTTTTAAAAATAATAATTATTTTCAGGAAAAAATAGAAAATTTCTCATTTTTTTAAAAAATGAGTAAAGTTTAAAAAAAATATAGATTTAAAAAAATAAAACAAAAAAATAAAACTTTATTTTCAAAAAAAATAAAAAATTTTATTTTTAAAAAAATGAGTAAAGTTTGATAAAACATAGATTCAAAAAAAGTAAATAAAAAAACTTTATTTTCATAAAACAAAGTTAGAAATTTTTTTATTTTTTAAAAGATGTGTAAATTTTCATAAAGATAATTAACAATTAAAAATTTTAAACTTTAATTTTTTTGAATATATATTTTATGAAACTTTACTCATTTTTGAAAAAATAAAATTTTTAATATTTTTTCGTCAAAATAATAATTACTTTTAAAGCATTTTAAAATATTAATTATTTTTAATATTTTAGAATAAAATATTATTTTAAAAATAATATTTTGTTTTTAATATCTTAAAATAAAATATTATTTTTAAAACTTTTTAGTTTTTTATTTTAAAAAAATTGAATTGGTGAAATTTGGGTTAGATCAAAACTGGGTCGGGTTGAGTCAAAATTTGGTCAAAATGGGTCGAGTTGGGGTCAAATTGGGTAAAAGGAACATAATCGACAAAAAATACTTTAAGAACTCAATTAACGAAAAATGAACTTTATGGACGACTTTAAAAGTGAGTGACAACTTGGAGGGGCAAAAGTGTCATTCAACCGTTTAATAAGCCGCATTTGGAATAAGATGTTAGACGAACAAGATTCTCAAACTACGTTTGGTACGTAAGCAACTTTCAAACACTCCAAATAATGGTAGATGAACAAGCACATGATAACCAATTGCACTAGTGTGGAATATATATATATATATTATATATATATAGATATATATATATATATATATATATATATTATATATATAGAGAGAGAGAGAGAGAGAGAGAGAGAGAGAGAGAGAGAGAGCAAACCCTCATGGCTCAATGATACAACAACTACTCATAAGACTTGGGTGCATGAGTAGGGGTGTTCAACCGGTAAAAACCGAGCCGAACCGAACCGAACCGGTACCCAAAAAAGACAAAATGCCGTACCGATACCAGTACCGGTTAGACCGGTTCGGTACCGGTTTTTACCGCTTATACCGAATATTATTATTTTATTATTATGTTTATTATTATTATTATTTTTATTATTATTTTATTATTATTATATTATTATTATTATTATTTTTATTTTTATTATTAATAATAATTAAAAAAAATAAAATAATAAGAAACCGGTACAACCGGTATGTACCGAACTCTAAATTGCCGAACCGGTACCGAAACCGGTTGTACCGCTATACCGAACCGGTCATTTTTGTACCGAACTGACCGGTTCGGACCGGTCCGGAATACCGAAAAAACCGGTTATACCGAAAAATTTGAACAACCCTATGCACGAGGTCTTAGGATTTATTTCTTAAGACCGTTCAAAAAGTAGCAACAAAGAGAGAGAGAGAGAGAGAGAGAGGTGTTTACTTTGTGAAAGAGATGGTGCAGAAGTTGCAGATCCAATTGATTTGAGCTTGATGTGTATCAAAAGCACTGTTTGGCCCTTGCTAAGAATAGAATCAACAGCCCACTTCATAGCACCCTGGCTCCCTTTGTCCTTGTCTATTGCCACTGCCACCAATTTATTATTTCCAGACATCCTTTAAAAACTTCAATCTGATTGAAAAAGTCCCAAAGAAATTAAAATCTCACGGATCTGTATTTAAATTTTTCTATTTAAATCTAATTTTTTGCTCCTATTCTCAGATCCCAATACCAAAATGATTTTTAAATTTTTCTTGGGTACTGGAAGTTCTTTGAACAGAAAATAAATAACTCCCACAAATTTTATTTATTTATTAATTTGTGATCAAAATAACTTCCACAGAATTTAAAAAACTAAAAAGGGTTTAAATATTTTTCACTTTCTCCATATTTTCCATGTTGAACATTATTTTTTCTTCTTTTGGTTTTGACAAGAAGAAATTCTCTTTTTTCAGACTAACCTCATTCATGCGAAAGTAAAGACCCTTTAACTTTTCTTCTCCATTCAATTATGTGTGAGGAGCTCCATATTTGGCGGGTTGCTGTTTGTTTCCTCGCTGATTTCTTGATTTAGGGGAATTGGTCCTCCCATTTATACTTTTCCACAATTTTAACTCCAATCTAAAAATATTTTACTTTCTAATTAGTATTAACATATATTCATCTCCGTCCATAAAAGCATGTCCCAAACTACACTAGCTGTAATACCCGATAAATAATAATATTTATATTTATTTTAAAATATTTTAATTGGGTTTTTTTTTATTTGGGTCAAGTTATTTATTAATTTATATGGGTTAATAGTAGTTAGTAGATATCATTAATTTAGTAAAGTTAGGCCTTAAAAATAATTGAGTATAATTTATACTTGTGTAATATTGTATCCAATTAAGATTGAGAGATTTGATAAGCTACATATTAATAAGTAAAATAAAAGAAACTAAAACCTAAATCTTCTATTTTATACGTTCTTAAAAAGAAGAGGGTGGAGGCTCAGAGAAACGAGAGGAAAGAATAATAAGTTGTACTACTTCATCTCTTGTTCGTCAGAGGCACCAAGGCATGTGAGTATGACTTTTAAGTTATTGGATTGTTGCGTTAAAATCTCCTTTAATTGGTAATGTTATTATATTACAATATGCATATAATTAAGGTGTACATAATGCCAGAGTTACATAAAACTTGATAATTTGATATTATAAAAAATCTTCACATGAAATTATATATTATGCTCCCTGTGATGAAACTTAATTTACTTAATAAAATAAAATAAATAAAATAAAAACGCATGCTTTTAAGTTTTAGCCGTGAGTAGCCTTCCGTGCACTACTGGTTAAATTGAAGTAGAAAATAAAATTAGTAAACATGGTGTTGGTATAGGAGACATGGACAGATTATTCATGATCATTCATATAAACAATTATTTTATGTTCAATGACTTAATTCAATTGAATCAATACTTTTTTGGTACAATTTGCGCGGAATGTGTATATATGGTGTCTGACGCTGGGATTTTTCCTCGTTTTAGGGTTGTAGACATCCAAAATTTGTACATTTTTTCTCTAACAGTGGCAGGGGAGCAATAGCGTCTTTTCGCCTCAAGACAAAGATGTCAAAATCAAAATTACAAGGCTCAGAACGATTATTTGAAGTTCACACAGTGACCTCTAAGCGAAAAGCTACAGAAAAGAAAACGAGCGACTAATCGGCATTTATAGAATGATATTTTTTTCCCTTTTTCTTCATCTTCCCGAATTCAAAATCGATCAAATTGGTGCCATTGTGTAGCCCTCGAAAAGTGCTTTTCGGATTGGTATGACACATTTTCTAACTCATCCTAGTTTGAAAGTTATGAACATTTTAGTGCACAACACGAAAATCGACGACGCTACACGAAAAAAGAGGCATATGGGCCCCACCCTGTGGCTGTCGCAGGTGGACCTACAGCATGCCTAGGGTGGCTATAATTGGCTCATTTGCTTGGAGGAGAAGACATTTTAGAGAGAGAAAATGTGTTATCTAGGGAGAGAAATAGAAAAAGTAAGAGAAAACTGTTGAGAATCTGCATGAGTCTCTTAAGTCCATTATCATAGGGGGGGATTGTTAAAAGATCTGCATAAGATTCTATAATTCATTATATGAGATTTGATTGATGACAAAATAGTTAAAAGAACATTCATTAATAAAGCTTTGTAAAGTCCTTAAGGAAATATATGTACAAGGACTTAGATTGGAAAAATCAAATATGTTAGGATGATCTGAGCTAAATTGTTATTTATCTGATCAAAACATATTTGTAATGATAAGTATTGTAAAGTCCTTAAATGAATTTGATGTACAAGGACTTAGAATAGAAAAGGATCAAACTTGTTAGGTTGATCTTATGAGCTGAAATGTTATATGTAAAAAGACTGCTAGAGCTATCGTAGAGCAACTCTATCAGAGAAAAACTCCGGCCTAACAGAGAATGATCGTAGAGCAGTCAGTCAACTTACAGCTTAGTCAGCAAAGCATCGCAGAGTTAAGTATGTCATCGCAGAGTTTTCCAGACAAACGTAGAGTAAAGCTCGACAGATCAAAGAGCTCACTTGGCATCGTAGAGTCTGCTAGGCATCACAGAGTAAAGTTCAGTGAGAATCGTTGAGCTGTCTCGGGATCGTAGAGTCAATACAGTCAGTCACTTTACGACTCTCATGAACAGTTTACGACTAAGCAAGAACGTAGAGTAACATCTGTATGAACATTCAAGACCAAGGCAGCAGTCGTCATAAAGACTATCAAGAAAAGTTGTTCTTGAGTTATCAGAAAAACTAAACGAAGATCTCAGAACGCATCCGAAGCATCAAGTCCTCACAGAGATTATATAACAGCTCAATCCAATACTCTACGATTCCACTAAGACTCTACGACTTGCACCAAAGACAAGATCGTAGGGTAAGCAATAACTTGATTAATTCATCGCAGAGTTGGTCCAGAGATAACAAAGCTACTCTGCCTGATATACACAACCACTTAAACACAGCAGAGATAATATCTGGAGATAGTAGAGTAGTCCTCTATAATGAAAGGCTAGCATCAGAAGATCATAGAGCAGTCCTCTATGACATAACAATAGAAATAAAGATTGTAGAGCAGTCGTCTACAATAAAAGAGCTAGCACCTGAAGATCATAGAACAATCCTCCATGATAAGAAAGCTACAACAAAAGCTCAACCCGATCATGAACATATGCTCTGAGAATGCAAAGCAAAATGGAGATCAAAGAGCATAAAGGGCATAACTTCAGAAAAGTAAGAATCACATTAAAGCGTAGAGCAAGTGCAGTCAGCCACTCTACGAGTTCCAAAGTAGTGTGCAACATGCATGATCATAAGGCCACATTATGGAGCAAACAGATAACTCTACGATCAGAAGTAAAAGGCTACAACTCAGTTGATCGTAGAGTACGCAAGTGCCAGCAAGGATTACAGATATCAGAGCATTTAAGTTAATTAATAATCCCAAGATGAGCGACTGATTACTTAAATGAGCGAAATGGAGAACCAATCTTAGTAGGGTTCAAACAGCTATGTTTTCAGCAGTCAAAGGCATCTCATATGACTCCATTACCTTGGTACCAGTTAACGGAAGCTGACTCAGCCATCACTTGTAGACTTCAAAGAGTAAAATATTCATTGGTACAATAAAGAAGTCTGCAACAAGAGAATCTCCAACGAGAAGTTTTGCAACGGGAAGCAATCAACGACAAGTTTCCAACGGCAAAACAATGAAGGAAACTATAAGAGATAAACTGCATCAAGATTGAAAAAAAGTGTGGTGAACAGGAGCAAGATCATAGATTGAATATATCTGCTGAAGCTTCACCTAGGTATGCCAAAGTGCTGGCATATGAGTTAAGAGTCGAATGATCAAGAAGCCAAGATCAAGAGTGACTAGAGCTGAAAGCAAAATTTAGAAGAGCAACTCTGTGATCAATCATGAACACTGTGAGCTGACAAGATGAATAATAGAACAGGTTATATATACAAGACAACAAGTGTTCATGACTACTAAGCTCAAGAATACATCAAGCTTATTTGAAGAGCTCAAGCAGTACACGAAGGGTGATCATCTGCATCTGCTAAATACCTAAAGAAGAAGAGCATCAAAGACCAACATTAGCGGCGTGCAGAAGCTGATCACCAACAACTGCTAAGTACCTAAAGATGAAGGAGATCAAAGTTCATCTTAGCAGCACAACCCAACAGCTATCAACACACCAAAGAGGGTTAAAGGATCCTTGTCTTAAGTGATTAAAGCTTCAAGTCTGTTGGGCTTAGAAAGAGGGTCTTCTGGGTCCTTGTCTTAATTATCTAAAGCTTCAGAGTCTGTTGGGCTTAGAGCGGAAGGGCGTTGCTTCCTTATCTTATGACTAAATACCTCATGTCTGCTGGACTTGAGGAGGGCGGAGCGTCCTTATCTTAATGACTAAATTCTTAGTAGATTTCCTACTTGTTGAAGTAGAAGAGTGGAGTAGGAGTTGTTCAGTCTCCGAACCACTTACAACATCTTGTGTCATTTACTTTATGTCTTTTACATTATGCACAATAACTGCTATATCTGCTACCAACCATATCGTAGATTTAATCATAGAGCTGAATTTATGTTTATATCTTTGAAGGGATTCCTAAAGTATATTTCGATGTGCATGAATTGATTCTATTAATCAAAACTGTTATATTTTCGTGATAAACGGAAAAAGTTTTAAAGGATATATTCAACCCCCCTTCTAGATCTCTATTGTGTCCTAGGGAACTAACAATTGGTATCAGAGCAGGTTCTCATGAATATGTTAAAGCTTACGCTTTGAGTTAATCCATGACACAAATTTAGATCAGTTCTAAATCTTGGTATTAGTTTTCAAGACACAATGAAGATGAGCTTACAAGTTGAAAATTGCATGTGCAGGTACTCTAATGAATAACTACCTGAGGCTATCCAGGCTGGACCACGTGCTTAAATGAAAATATCATCATCATCAGGCATGCTGACGTCAATGAGCAGATCAAACAATTTATTAGGAGGAAAAATACAGATGCAACAAGGGCTAAAAAATTCTCCATTCAAAAAGGAATCTGCATCTCCACTAAGGGAGTTTGAGAAGTCCTACGAATGATGATCTAGGATATATCTATATGATAATGCTCTATCATTAATACACCACAACGATGATTCCATGTGCTTCTCAACTACATATGACATGATCCTACTTAACAAAATATGAACCTTGAGGTTCATTCAAGTGTATCAAGGACTATAGGATGTCATGACTTACTTTGTCCATAACTCAAATATTTGCTCGATGTGAAAGTCAATGCAGCACTATGAAGGAATAAATGATGATGTCGGCAGTGACTTGAAGGATTACAAATCATTAACTAACAACAGTGTGTGCCATCACAAGCGGAACCACTAATTGTCAAGAGATTGACATCAGTGAGGTATTTAATTCAGTCACCTCAAATGCTAATATTATTGATCGTTGAATTGTATTGCATGATTGTATGATTTGACTGCACCTCTATTTATTTCAGTATTCTATTAAGGAATCATTTTCTTCCTCAAAAGGAGAAAGAGAGAAAGTGAAAATAATGGCCTAAAATCACTTTACTCTCTATCCACATTTGAGGTTGAAAATAAAGCTCTTGAGAAAGATATATGAAGTTTATCCACAAATAGAGTTTTATCTTATCCTATTGAGTTAGTAATGTTCAATTGATATGCAATTGCTCTTGTGTGTGCTAGCTAATCACTTGTTAAAGACTTGTCTTTAATTAAATTAGTCCTGATGTTGAAAGTTTATCTTTCACCTTGGATGTGGAAAACTCAGTAGAATTTATCATTAGTAAATTCACCTCCTTTCATTAACTCTGTTGTTTCAAGAATTCAATAAGGTGGTTATGCTTAATGTTCATCCTAACTTAGCTCTCTTGCCTTTTCTGCTATTTGGCCTATTACTCCATGATCTAAGTTTTTGACAAATCGTAGAGTTTAGTCATGTCCACTACTGTACTTTGAAGGGTTGTAGAGACTGATCAACTTTATGAACCAATTGGGTATAACTCACAGAACTGACTACTACTCTACTAAAGTTTAAAAACTTAGAACATCATATAAGTAAGAAGGGATCTATCTAAAGAAAAGGTTTGAGGATCCATATTAGTTCCACATAAGTTTGTCCTCTCACTCGCGCATTGTCATGCAACATAATTAACTGTCATCTCATATATGAGTTGCAATACATGTTGTGAATCCAAAGTCGAAAAGACTCAGACATTCAAAAATACTAACCTCGTAGGACCCAAGAATAGTGGGTACCAAGTTAGAAATTTATTTAACCTGCAGGTATTATGATTGATCAACCCTTACTGAAGCCCATTCAATTGGAAGCTTGAAACTCATGATCTTCGTCAACAAACTTCTAACCAGTTGCAAAGTCATGATTCTCCAATGAGACTTTCTCAAGAGCTAGATCTCAATTCAGCATAATGCAGTTCTTGAAGAGGCATACAAGAACTAGGTCTATATCAAGTTCAAACCAACTCTACAATTGTAGTGCCAAATAAGGGGATCGTAGAGTGGCCAGTGCTAAAGAAAATACTCTACGATCAAACGATGAAGACTCACTCATTAGAAGACCATCTACTTCTAAAATGGAAGTGTCAACTATGGGGGAGCCACAAATTGGTTAAGTCTAGCAATGCACAAGTTGAGGGGAAGAAATCTGAAGCTCCCAAGCCAACTCATGATCAGATTGAGGAGAAGAAATTAGTAGCTGATAAACCACATGAAACCTCATCTCCGGTCGTAGAGTCCGTAAACTCTACGACTGATGACCAAGTCACCCATACTGCCCCAAAACGTAGAGTCACTACGGTTGACATTCTAATCGTAGAGAGCACTGACCTTCTGATTGCAACCTATACAAACACATTTCCTATAAATTCCCTCATAACCAAATATCAGCCCCATAGAACATTCAGAGCTGGTAAGTCAAATCATAGAAATACAGTGATGACATTCTCTCCACCACATCAAAGCAGTCTTTCCCAAATAAGCGCCTCAGAGACAAACCAAGCCCTAAGTTTCAAACTAAGAGGCCTGCCTTCTCTGAGCTTCCTTAACCCTGTTGAAAGACTGAAAGGGATGTATTACTAGAATCTCTCTAGAGCTTAAGATGTTAACGAAACAAAGGAGAAAAACCAATCTCATAAAGGAGATTTGATTATGGGATTTTCTAGAAGAGAAAGAAGCTGGCATTAAAAGGAAGTCTTCATCAAGCAGCAAATCCAGCTCACCTACTGGTACAAAAGAGCATACAAGTTATGAAGACTATCATCACGAATGTTAAGAGAGAGGAAGATTTCTTCTAAGAACTTAAAATACACATTATAGGAGGAAGCTACTTCAAGCCATAAATGGAATTCCTCTCATCAAAAGACTGCGTCCACCAAGATATGTGCCAATCACAGTTCATCCAAGTAGAAGCTTCAATGAAAACCTCAAGGCAAGCAAACTGTGATATCTGTGATTGAGCAGTAGTGACCAAAGTCTGCTCTTAAGAGATGATCGCAGAGTGAAAAGCCAGGATATCAAGCTGATGAGTGGGTTTTATACGTGTGAATTAGATATATCTTAGGCTTATTTCTTTACTATCTTTGAGTATTTTTAGTATCATTTTACTTATTTATGCATTGGTTTTGTAGGAAACGACTTCAGAGGGTTAAAAGAGGAAAATTGGAGCTTAATGGCATTTCTATAAATTCTGGACTAGAGTCTTCGCCTGGGCAAGTTTTTTAAGGTATAATTCTTCGCCGGGGCGAGATTCTTAGGCTTAAATTCTTTGCCGGGGCGAAGATGTGCGGAAAGGAAAAAATATTGTAATTCAGTTATTTTGGGAAGTTGAGTTGGAATTGGATTCTTTCTACTGATTTGGTTCAGAAACTATAAAAGAGATAGGGAGAGATGGAAATAGGGATATATACACACATACATGATACATTCATAGTTATACACGCAAGGATTGAGATACATAGCTGAAGTTGGAGACTGGAGACTAGAGAAAGCATCGCAAGGAATTCAAATTAGAAATTTGAAGATTGAAGAACTTTTACTGAGTTTTTCTTATCCTCTATCTTAGATTTGTAATTTAATTGTGATGACTTATTTGGGATTCATGATTTCTATTTTCAGATTGAACTAAACTTTCAATTAAGGCTACAATTGAACCTTTTATGATTATGAATTAAGTACCTATTTGAATCCAATTATTATTTCATATTGAGTTGTCTATCATATTTTGTGTTTATTGAGTAATTATCTGATCCACAATTAGCGGGATACTTTAGATGAATTCGGGAGATGAAATCTAGGGTTAGATCTGAATGTGATAACATGTATTCTTAATTATTTGCATGGGATGAATAATTAGGGTTGTGTAGTGAATAAGGATATCTCTTCGCTGCATATAACTATTGGGAATTGGTGCTTAATGAATTTAATCCTTTAGTTTTGCATAGGAATGTCGCAGAATTAATTGGGTTAGATAAATTTATTTGATCACTTAGAAAAGGGCTTATAAATAAAGTTAAATTCCTGTTAACAACTCTATTGAATTTAGTAATTGGATGAATGAGATAATTAGTTTGTATTGCATAATTGGGAATATTGTAGTCTTAAGCTTTAAAAATATGAATTTCAACCTTTGTGTTAGTTATTATTCTTAGTCTTAATTTAATTAGTTTTAATCATTATTCAAATTGTGGTTGTTTAAATAAAATTGAATTGATACAGTACCAGTAGTTGGGAATTATTAAACGGAGATTTCCTGTGGGTTCGACACTATCTTATCACTTTATTACTTGTTGACCATGTATACTTGCACATAATTATTGATTATGAAATCGGACAACAAGTTTTTGGCGCCGTTGTCGAGAAATCTTTTTGTTTAATATTTATTTCCATATTAGTTATAATCAATTCGGTCTTAATTTAAACATTTCTATTTTCTTTGTTTATTTCACCTTTGCAGGTTTTCTCATCGGTATATGCACACTAGGTCTAAGGGTAAAGAGGAACTTTTGCCGTATGCAGACGATATCGAAAGGAAGTTCTAAAAACTGAAATTATCTGGTGAAGAAACACAAACTAGAGACAAACTGGCTGAGGAAACCGAAACGCAAGAAACCATGGCTACAGAAGAACAAAAATCACTATGGGATTATGCCATGCCATTAGTGACAGACTTACAATCCAGTATTCGGAGGCCTGCTATCAATGCAAACAGTTTTGAGATCAAACCGGAAACCATTCAGATGTTACAGAATTCAGTGCAGTTTGGGGGTGGTCCGAGTGATGATCCAAATGAACATCTCATAAGCGTCCTGGAAATCTATGACACATTCAAGTTCAATAATGTTATGGAGGAGGCAGTGAGATTGAGACTTTTCCCTTTTACACTACGCAATAAGGCGAAAAGTTGGTTGCACTCTTTGCCGCTGGGCTTAATTACTACATGGAATGATTTAGCTCAAAAGTTTCTTAATAAGTTCTTTCCACCAGCGAAAATGGCGAAATTGAGGAACGACATTACCTTATTCAACCAGCTTGATTCAGAGACTTTGTACGAGGCTTGGGAAAGATTTAAGGATTTGCTCTGTAAGTGTCCGCATCCGGGATCCCGAAATGGTTACAGGTACAGATGTTCTACAATGGATTGCATGGGCCCACAAGAACTAGCATTGATGCGGCGGCTGGAGGCGCTATCATGGGAAAGAATTTCGAGGATGCCTACCAGTTATCAGAAACTATGGCAGCTAACAACTATCAGTGGCCTACGGCAAGGTCCAATCCGTCTAAAACAGTAGGGAAAATAGAAGTGGATGTGGTAACAGCTTTATCCGCACAGGTAGCTGCATTAACTAGAAAGATCGAAACATGGGGACCACAAGTAACTTCACAAGTGGCAATGATTTGTGAATTATGTGCAGGAAATCACTCGACGGATCAGTATGCTATCAGTGCAGAGTTAGTACAGTTCTTGGGGAGTTATAACAGACCGCAACAACTGTATCAAAATATTTATAATCCGGAGTGGAGAAATCATTCGGGTCTCTCTTGGAGTAATAATATTCAGGCTCAAACGCAAGCTCCAAGGCCACAAAATCCACCAGGTTTCCAAAATTAATTTCCATAACAGGCTGAGAGGAAACCAAGTTTGGAGGATGCATTAACAAAATTCATTAAAGCTAAGAAAAAGAGAATGAATGATCAAGATCGGTTGTTGAATCAAGTGGACCTGAACGTGAAAAGCCAAGCAGTGTCAATAAGGAATTTGGAGAACTAAATGGGTCAGTTAGCTCACGCTCTCAACATCCGTCCTCAAGGAACGTTATCGAGTGATACTGATGTTAACCCGAAGAGGGATGGAATGGAGCACTGCAAGGCTATAACTTTATGAAGTGGGAAAGAGCTGCCCGAGGTTGTGAATGGAAATTCAAAGCCAAAAAATGCGAATGAGAATGAGGTAACTAAAGAAAAGGAGGTGAGTGATGAGGCTGTCAAGACTAAGGATATAGATTCAGATGTGATGCCCGATGAAAGTAAGTAAAACAGTGTAGTGCTTCCCGTTCCTTTTCCGCTAAGACTCCAAAAATCACATATAGAAAAACAGTTCTCTAAATTTCTCGAGGTGTTTAAAAAGCTCCACATCAACATACCATTTGCCGAAGCTTTGGAACAAATGCCGAGTTACGTCAGGTTTATGAAAGAAATTTTGTCTAAAAAGAGGAAATTGGGAGAATTTGAGACCGTGGCATTAATAGAGGAGTGCAGTGCTATCATGCAGAAGAAATTACCACCGAAGTTGAAAGATCCTAGAAGCTTCACCATCTCGTGCAAGATTGGTAATCAGTTCTTTAGGAGGGCATTGTGTGATTTGGGGGCCAGTATCAACTTGATGCCGCTCTCTGTTTATAAAAAGCTGGGTTTAAAGGAAGCAAAGCCCACCAATGTCATGTTGTAACTGGGAGATAGGTCATATACTTATCCAAAGGGGATTGTGGAGGATGTTTTAGTTAAAGTGGATAAGTTCATCTTCGCGGCAGATTTTATTGTTTTGGATTATGAGGAGGATCGAGATATACCTATCATTCTTGGGCGACCATTCTTAGCCACTGGAAGAACTTTAATAGATGTGCAAAAAGGCGAGCTAACTATGAGAGTCCAAGATGAACAAGTGACATTTAAGGTGTTCAAGGCAATAGAGATTCCGAATGGTCATGAAGAATGCTTCCGAATCAGTGCAACTGTAGGTGGACTCAAGAAGGAAGTGGATGAAAAAAATGTCGACCTAATGAACAAGGCAGATCAACTTGAGTTTGGGGGTGTTCGATCTCACAGAAAAGTTAAACGATATAGCGACAAAACCAAGCGTTGGATTGTGAAGCGGTCTTCCAAGTATAAACTTGATTCGGGTTAAGAATGCAGAAAGTTGGGCTGACGACTATAAACTAAGCGCTTGATGGGAGGCAACCCAATCATTGTCTTAGTTTCCATTTGTCATATTTTTAATTTTTCAATTTATTAGTATAGTTAGTTAGTTAATTTTAAGAATTTTATGTGCTTTCTAATCTCAGTTGTGATCTTCAGTGAGTCTTTCTGATCCATATAGCTTATCATTGTTACAGGTATCGGGTATCGAGGTTGTAGCTGAAAGCAAAAGAAGGAAAAATATTTTTTCAGAAACAGGGAACTTCGCCCCAGCGAGAAAATAAGGCTGGTGAATCTCGCCCCGACGAGAAACTCTCTGCCCAACTTCGCCCCAGCAGTTCCAGATCTTGCCCCGGCCTAGACCTGTCTGTCCAACTTCGCCCCGACGAGCTTTCTAGGCCAATTTTTTTCGCCCCAGCGAAGTTAGCAGATTTCAGTTTTTTATTTCCTGCTCGAACCCGATCGATTTACTCTCTCCATCCATTAGAAAACCCTCTCCTACCCCAACCAAATACTCATCAAACCTTCACACGATTTCTTCCAGCAAATTGGGGAGAGTAGCCAATTGAGTAACGCATTCATGAACATCAAACAGCAAAATCAAGATGAATCCGAGTGCGGTTCCAGTTCTAGTTTCCCGAGCCTCAGCCACTGCAAGCATTCTCACTTTCAGATTCGGATAATGAGCAAGGTTAAGCACGCCGGTTGACCAGTCAAGGAAGTTCTCTGTTTTAATTTCTTTATTTTGCAAACAATGAGGACATTGTTCATTATGAGTTTGGGGGTGGTTTTGTTGTCATTATACATAGTTATGTCATATTGCATTACATAATTGTTTAGTTCACGTATTATGCATTGTTTAGTTATTTTTGCATACTGTAGGAATAATTTTTAAAAAGAAATTTAGTTCACAAAAATTGCATTCCCTTATAGCTTTAGGATCATATAGAATTGCATTTAGGATAGTTGGAGTAATAAATTGATGTAGAGTATTTAAGGAAGACCGATGATGAAAATTCTAATCAGTTAGCTAATTAGTTTAGCAAGACGGATAAAGAGTGCTAAATTATGAATTTTGATTGTTCCTGATTTTGTCAAGTTTGAGACCCTTTTAATTCTTTTATGCACATATCCGTTTGGTTGAGCTAGTTTTAACTTTAAGGAAGTTTATATATTAAATGCTCATACAAGATATTTATGAACTCTATATCTTATTTGATCATAACTTAAAGTGTAAAATGAGGAAGAATATAATTGGGGGAAATCTTGGTTAATTTGAAGAAAAAAAAATTAAAAATTTTGAACCGTCCCCAGTTGAAAAAATGGATCATGTGGTGGGTTGAGATGGAGCGTAAAACGCGCTCACTCATAAACACATGCAGCGAGATGGAGCGTAAAACACACTCGTTTAATTGGAAGTGAGAGAGAGAGAGAGAGCGTAAAACGCACTCACTAAAAAAGAAAAGAGAATGAAAAGAGAAAAAATTGTTTGAATTTTTGGGGAAGGGTTCTAAAAGGGGCTTAAATGTTTTAAATAACCTTGTGATCCTCTAGTTATGTTATTTTGTATTCGCTTTGAGTTGTGGAAGATAAGCTTATAGAGTTCTTGTTGTTATACTAATCTTTTTGATATCTTTGATGATGCATTTGATTTCATGAGCTTCTTTGAGTGTTTTTTCGCTAGTTTGATACATTTGGATTCACACACGAAAGGGTTGAAAGTAAGATGATATTGGTGATAAGTTGATTTCTGATGGTGCATAAATTTGAAGTCGTGCTGAATTGTTAGTTATTGATCTTTGAGGCCTGATATTTATAATCTATGTTGATTGATAGCTCAGTCGTAATACATCATGCATCTGCATTCATTTAGATATGTTTGATTATTTATTTGTTTTCTTGTGTTTTTGCTTAAGGACAAACAAAGTCTTGAGTTTGGGGGTATTTGATGAGTGAGTTTTATACCTGTGAATTAGATATATCTTAGGCTTATTTCTTTACTATTTTTGAGTATTTTTAGTGTCATTTTACTTGTTTATGCATTGGTTTTGTAGGAAACGACTTCAGAGGGTTAAAAGAGAAAAATTGGAGCTTAATGGCATTTATGTAATTTCTGGACCAGGGTCTTCGTCGGGGCCAGTTTTTTAAGGTATAACGGGCGAGATTCTTAGGCTTAAATTCTTTGCCGGGGCGAAGATGTGCGGAAAGGAAAAAATATTGTAATTCAGTTATTTTGGGAAGTTGAGTTGGAATTGGATTCTTTCTACTGATTTGGTTCAGAAACTATAAAAGAGATAGGGAGAGATGGAAATAGGGATATATACACACATACATGATACATTCATAGTTATACACGCAAGGATTGAGATACATAGCTGAAGTTGGAGACTGGAGACTAGAGAAAGCATCGCAAGGAATTCAAATTAGAAATTTGAAGATTGAAGAACTTTTACTGAGTTTTTCTTATCCTCTATCTTAGATTTGTAATTTAATTGTGATGACTTATTTGGGATTCATGATTTCTATTTTCAGATTGAACTAAACTTTCAATTAAGGCTACAATTGAACCTTTTATGATTATGAATTAAGTACCTATTTGAATCCAATTATTATTTCATATTGAGTTGTCTATCATATTTTGTGTTTATTGAGTAATTGTCTGATCCACAATTAGCGGGATACTTTAGATGAATTCGGGAGATGAAATCTAGGGTTAGATTTGAATGTAATAGTATGTATTCTTAATTATTTACATGGGATGAATAATTAGGGTTGTGAAGTGAATAAGGATATCTCTTCACTGCATGTAACTATTGGGAATTGGTGCTTAATGAATTTAATCCTTTAGTTTTGCATAGGAATGTCGCAGAATTAATTGGGTTAGATAAATTTATTTGATCACTTGAAAAAGGGCTTATAAATAAAGTTAAATTCCTGTTAACAGCTCTATTGAATTTAATAATTGGATGAATGGGATAATTAGTTTGTATTGCATAATTGGAAATATTGTAGTCCTAAACTTTAAAAATCCGAATATCAGTGTTAGTTATTATTCTTAGTCTTAATTTAATTAGTTTTAATCATTATTCAAATTGCGGTTGTTTAAATAAAATTAAATTGATATAGTAACAGTAGTTGGGAATTATTAAATGGAGATTTCCTGTGGGTTCGACACTCTAACTTATCACTTTATTACTTGTTGACCGTATATACTTGCACGTAATTTTTGATTGTGAAATCGGACAACACAAGCCACTCTACGAACGTGCAAAGTCAATGGTCAAAGAGGAAGGAGATGATCATGTTCTCCTAACAAAAGTGAACTAGGGTAACTGATGTGCCATAGTTGTAGGGGTTATAAAAGTTGTGGCCACGATGGGAAAATGACTCTTCTACACATGTCCTTGAAAGTAGTATGCACACAAGCCAATCATATTTGATATGATGTAACATATACTTTGTAATCTTATTCATTTATTAAAGGCATTTTCATTATCTACATGATGTTGTGTTATTTAAAATATGATAAACCCATAGTTTTGAGCAATGCTTTTAGAATCATGATGGCGATCATGCTAATGAGATCTAAATTCTAGATAGCTCACAAACTAAAATCGTTCCTAACCGTTGGATTACTAAAAAGGGGATTAGTGAATCCGGATAGATTAGTACATACGTTGCTTGCTCTTAAGAAGAGAATGTTTGATCTCATAATCATTTGTGTGGAGACACTAAAGCAAGTATGTAGGTGCTTATTGGAGAATAAGTTCACTGAATGTGACTCGCTAAGGAACACCTAACGGAGTTTTAGTCGCCTGTCAATAGGAATTCCTCTAGTGATAGTAGTACAAGTGATCCTTGGACTTGAGATCATCATAGTATCTTGTGTATGATGGGTTATACTTTGACATGTCCCTTAAGACCTTTAGGGTATAACAAAGGGTATGATTGGGTATAATTAGTTATACATGGAGATAGGTGAATGATCAACAAAGAATCTACCTCGTCTAGTAAAAGATGTGAATGTCCTATGTGATTCGATAAATGATAACTCAGTAGTCCTTGGCCAAGGCAGAATGAAATTAGAAAGGAGTTTCTAATTTGCATTATTTAGAGTTATGCATTTGGGAATCGAAATACATATAATTAAATAAAATAAGACTTGACAGCAATTTCATGTCTTATATTTAATTGGGACATTGTATGGTAGAAGGATTGAATTGTACGGTAACTATTCACTTAAAGGTTCTTTTGTGATTAATGTTGA
This sequence comes from Aralia elata, assembly GCA_034770075.1. Classification (NCBI taxonomy): domain Eukaryota; kingdom Viridiplantae; phylum Streptophyta; class Magnoliopsida; order Apiales; family Araliaceae; genus Aralia; species Aralia elata. The sequence goes on along the minus strand of CM068387.1, from coordinate 50,022,733 downwards.
AATCTATATTATCTGAAAAGTCGTTGATCGCTAAGGGGGCTTACCCTTATTGTAGAATAAATATTATTTATTTAAATAAATTAAATAATTTAATTTATTTATTTAAATAAGATTAGAATAATTCTAATTGATTTATTCACAACCAGTTTAATATGGAGAACCTAAAGGGTCACACCGTAAAAGAAAAATATTTGTTTAAGAAGTAAATGACATAATTGTAATAATAAGTTAAGTGTATTTAACTTAATCTATGGAGATAGAATAAATTAAATAGCTTAATATTTATTGTTTAATATTTTTAAAATATTAAATATAAATTAATAAGAGGAGTCTTATTATTATTATTACTATTATTTAATCCCCAATAGGGATTGAGAATTAATTAATAGAAGTACTCTCTCATGAATTGCTAATTAGATTAGGAGTTTAATTTAATTAAAGGAGTTTAATTAGAATAGAAACCCTAATCCTAAATAGTTTAGGGAATGGTTTTCCTACATCTATAAATAAGAGAAGTCTTATCATAGATTAGAGTTACAGACTCTTGCATTAGAGTGTGAAGAGTAGTTGTAATTTCTATAGAGATAGAAACTAGGGTTTTGCCAACACCCATCTTCTTGAACAACTATTCTTCCTTGGTGGATCACCTCTAGAGGCCAAACACTTGGGTGGCTAACGTTGATCAAGCGAAGAAATTTAGTCGGTGGAATTCAAAGAGAACGCGAAGGAATCGGAGGTAAACTTATACCCGAGGAAGCTTTGATTCACGAGAGTATAATTCTCTATCTCTATCTCTTTCGTTAATTGATAATTGAACACATGGAAAGATAATGGTGATGGTTTGTATGAAAAATTTTAAAATCCGTTTTATCACGCTTCCGCTCTATTTATGTAATTTGATTGCATGCTTGCGTTATATACAAACCCAACAGTGATATCGGAGCCTAATCCTTGTGTTAATTATTGATTTTGATGATTTCATGTATGAATTGATATGCGATACAATCAGATTTTGGGCAAAAACGTTTTTCCTGAATCTGCATCGTGGCGCGACCGTGCCGCTTCCAGTTCATTCTGGAGTGCGGCCGTGCCTGAACCCAGAAAACGTTTCTGGGGGTGCAGCGCGACCGCGCCGCTCCTAGTTCAATTTGGAGCGCGGCCGCTCTAGTATGCAGAGTTTGAAATTTTTTTGTTTTTCTCAATTAATATAAATGGTTTATTTAATTGATAAAAGTTTAAAATAAAGATGTTCATTTTATCTGAAATATGATTCCAGATTGCTAAAATTAAAGGAGTTTAATTTGAATTTGGTTTTTTGATTAAAATAAAAGAGTTTATTTTATTTCGAAAACTAAATATTAGCAAAACTTTTGCCTATTAATTGCATCAATGCATATATGGAATGGTTTTATTATTCATGAGATGAATGTTATTTATTGATGCATATGGAAGATATGTATGATAATAAATAGGGATTGCTTATGGACTATTGACTAATGTGTGATTGGATTTATTTTAGAGGATGCTTGAATGTATGAGTTTTTATAAATGGGGTCTGCGTACCTCGTCTTCTCTAATTTTTCTTAATGTAAATTCTATCTCCCTCCTATGTATTTCCCCTTGACTGCTGATCAAGGTTTCTATTATAGTAAATAGTTCATGTAATAGGATAAGTTAGAATTATTTTGAAGAATTGGAGACAAAGGAGCAAGGAGTGCTTGAAGACCCGTTTGTATTAGAGCCCGAGTTTAAATGTAATAGTTATATTTAAAGTTAATTCTTGCACCCTAGGTTTGACCTTTTGGTTCACTTGGTGGCTCTAGTGAACCAAACTAGAATAAAAGTCCATAATCAATCCGGGTAGAATATAGTATTCTATATGTGCATGGTTACTATATATATATATATATATATATATATATATATATATATATATATATTATCCAACATGCTTCACATTATAAATAATATGACGCGTATTATATATATATGTGCATGCACGTTAAATAAGATGAGACTAATAATAATAAACCCCTCAAAGAAATCATATTAAGTCCTAAGCGTTCAAAGATATTCGGAATATCGAACGTCGCCTTCTAGCATGGTAAAGCAATAGAGTTTTAAATGTTTAATATGAGTTTGTTGTGTCACCACAAGACAAGTATTAAATATTTAAGATGTTGCCTTATCACACACTACAAAAAAATGGGGCTTCAGCAACAACCGATTTTCGTTGCTAAAGGTGTCAAATTTCGTAGCAAAAGGATTTTCGCAACGACTTTACTGTCGTTGCGTCTTTCGTTGCGCAATGAGCGTTGCTAATTGTTCCGCAACGAATGTATTTTTTTCGTTGCCAAAAGTAATACATTTTGCAATGAAATTTGGCTTTCGTACAGAGACATCGATCCTTTAGCAACAAAATGTATTGTTGCAGAATAATTAAAATTTCGTTGCTAAAAACCCCATTTCGTTGCAAAAGCTTGCTAATTGGAAACGAAATGAACTCTTTTTTTTTGCAACGCCATGTATTTTCGTTGCAATTGACACCATTTTGCAACGACATTTTTCGTTGCAGTAAATTATGAAAATTGTTGCCTAAGCTTGCTTTCGTTGCAGAATGTAAACTTTTTAGCAACGATTTTCGTTGCTGATTATATTATTTGATGACATTATGCTGAATCAACAACAAAAATGTTTGTTGCTGGTTATTTTTTAATAGCAACGAAAGTCGTCGATTAGCAACGACATTATATGTTGTCCTTTCTTTATATGTGCAACGAAAGTTGATATGATTTGCAACGATAAAAAATGTTACCTTTTATTTTTGTATTAGCAACAATATCCTCTCCGTTGTTATTAGGTTAATTTTTCGTTGCCAAATATTATATTTTTAATGCCATTAGCAACGAAAATTTGTTGCTAAATGTATAAAAAATTGTTGCTATATTAAAACTTGTTCAATGCTTTGGTAACAAATTATATTGTTGCCAAATCAAAATTTGACATTCTTTTTGTGTACCTGGCTAGCTCTCATCCAACCAATCCGGAGACTACAAGACGGCTCAATGTCCCCATTGCAAATAATGGCAAAAATATAAAAAACTAAAATATTATTAACTTAATAAAATCATCCACCACATAATCATTCATTATCTTTACAATTAACCATCTAAAGCTACCACAGTTCTTCAATCAAAGTATATATCTACATATATAGAGAGAGTACACTTTATAATTTTGTCCCTTGTCTTCCGTAAATGTAGCACACAAATTTGATACCCAGTATTGTAAGGCAGGTCGTAGAAGCAGTCTTCCTGCACGTATTTAAAAATAATAGCAAGTCAGAAAAATGAAGCAAATAGGTCACCAGAGGCACTTAATGCCAAAATCAAAGACAATAAAGTTGCTACGTGGTACTAATGTACATCGTATTGCTCATAAGTAGAAAAAGACAAATAGGCAATCACAATATCTTTTGCTACAAATCCAAATAGAAAAAGAACCTTCAGTGCGACTATATGATTGCTCTGTTACAAGAAAAAATTGGAATCTTAATCGGCCATTTCATGAATTAATTTCAGTAAGCATAGTGGTAAACATATTTTTTGTTACAAGACTTGTAGATTATTATTATATGTTGACCTCAAGTCAGAATTCAGTTACATTCAACAACCACAAGCATCACACAATCTTAAATACCATCACACAATCTTAAATAACAATGCTTAGATTTCTATATAAAAAGGACAACAATTATGAAAAAGTTGAGGCTATTAGTCAATGTGGAAAAACTTTTCTTGAGACGACAAATTTCCATACAGTATATGCCCCAAAGATGCTAGCTATAATCACAGACATCATAGATTTAATTACACATGAATTCGTATTGATTGCTATTATATTATTTATAATCCATGAACATGTCTATTAACCTAATTAGAAATTAATAAATAATAGACTTTCAGGACAAGATCTAGAAACAAACCAATACCAGCTTTATTATTCACCTGAACTGTTTAAACGTTTACGCTACCTGTGGTACAGTTGTTTACTAACCCTACATACTCCCTTTTAATAGTCAATCTACTAAGAGTATCCACAAAGTTTCCAGTAAAGTCAACTAAAAATATTGATAACCTAATTCTCTTTATAGCAAGTGAAGATTTTACTCATAAAAGAGAGAAGTTACGATCCGGGCAGACAAAAAGTCCAATCTAAAAACTTAAAAGTGACAAATTAAAACACTCTAGAAAAGGCATCTCAACCTAAAGAAAAGTGCAAAAAACAAACTCTCAACGAAAGGGTTGCACTTCAATCCTATTGATACATAGACCAAAACCCCTCTAAAGCCATCCAAAGCGGAGAATCCAAAGAGACTTAAAAACGCTTACTCTTTTTTTCCTGAACAAGTGAGAGGGCATACAAAATCGTAGACCCTAGTAAGAAGCACAACCTCACTGAAACAACACATACCAAGCTTTCTCACACACCCTGATTAAAGTAGCGAATTTGTAAGCCACGGTGATGATATAGATGAGAGTGGGTCTAGCTTGCGCACATAAACCACAAATATTTGGATAAAATATTTATAAGGTCTATGTGCATAAGCATTTGTCTTTGTCGTTGAGCCATTAGAGGGACTAAAAAACCAAGTAAAACCTTCGATCATATACGGAAATTTGGACTTTCAAATATAAGAGGCAAGAGGGAGCGGGGCAATAGGCCGCCAACCAATGAGGAACGAAGAAAAGGTCGTATAAAATATATTCTTAAAAAAATAAGAATATCCCAAAAGAAATCATGTTTGATTTCGCCCAATCAGGTGAAGGAGACAAAGAACAAGAGCTCAAAGCGACGTTATTGAAGGCAAATCCTCATCTTCCCTATTATTCAGGTTAAGGATGAAATGAGAATTCAACAAGATGGAACCCCTCTCCCAAAAAAGGAAACTGGAAGTGGGAACCTTACAAAGGGATGAAGACCTAAAACAGTTTTAGTGATTTTATTATTAAGGAGAAAAATTGTGCACTATTACATAATATTCAATGATGAGAGTATGAGACATACTTTCCTTTGTTCTTGTATTGTCCTATTGCTTGAAGTTGGTGGAACTCTGTTTCAAGTTTATGGGGGAGTGGTTGTGCCTTTGCTTCGGTTGGAAGGGGATATAATTTTCGTGGTCTTGCGGTAGAAAGGCTACTAAGTTGCTTTGGAAGAAAGATTTCCTTTCAGTTCTACGGGAGATTTGGTATGAACATAATGCAAAGCTCTTTAAAAGGAGTTACTTATCTTTTAACCAGTTAAGATAGAAGGTTATTTTTCTTACCTCATTACAGACAATGCTACAAAAACTTTTAGGATAATCTCTTTGTCTGGTCTGTGTAGGGACAGTGAGCTGCACTTTGCCTAGTAATTTGTTTGTTTTTAGTTGTGGATACTTGCATCCCACCCCCTTTCATATAGCTTCTCTCTTATATCTATTTTCTCTATCTAAAACAATTTTATGATAGAAAAATTACTAATGTACTACCCCATTCTCCAACGAATAGCTCAAGTACAAATTTTTACACAAATCAGGAATGTCAAATTAGAGACGGTATAAAATAACTTCTTACTAAGTTACTATACCCTTTTATTTGGTTTTAATACAATACTAATGGACCCCATATAATTATGGCACAAGTATGGGTTACTATAGTCTTTGCCACATCATACCTTTCAGTTTTGTACATGAGCCATTTTTTAAGGAAAAATGTTCTAGTACGCGTGTCATTCTTTGAGAGACAGAGGTAGTACTCCCTACGTCATAGAAAGTTACATGATTCAAATAATAGTTAACATAAGTCATGAGAAAACTTCCTAATACTTCTTTCTCTTTCAATCAACATGTGTTCTTAATCATATTTTAACTTTTTCCATACCTATAAATAATACAAGAAGAAAAATTAAAAATATAGATGCATTACATGATTAAATTGTGAACTATTTACCATAGAAAAAAATCTGTTTCTAAAAGCACTGTATCTGCTAAAACTAAAAGAATTATAAAGCTATTGAATTTAGTTATTAGATGGTAGACCGAGTACATTAACAAAAGAATCATACGTACAAATATACACATATATATGACCATTAGCATGTTACTCTAACAAACTGAAGTGAGACCTAAGCTAAAGTAATACAGGAATACATAAGTGATGTCATATTGGGAATTGAAAGTGTAATTTAGATAACAAGATACTCACAATGGAGGGTTTTTTCATATTATCCTTTAGTTCTTCAGAAGAATGATGCTTGTCGAGACTCTTTTCCTTATCTTCCATGGGACCACCAAATAATTTCTCAGTTTCTTTAAGCGCAATCAACCACCTTCCCATCAGCTGAATTCTTTCTGGGCCTCGACAAGAAACAGAAGCTCTAAAGGTGCTACCATTCTGGGACATCACAGAAAGAAAGAAATAATAAATAGTGACTTACGATAATCAATAATGAGAGGACACATACCATACAAGAGATCCAAATCATGAGAATAACGTTATATCATAAAACCGTAGTAGCTGGGGTGGCATTCTCTTTTGATTCCCTTCTTATATACTTATATACTTGATTACTTGTCAAAAAATAATAACATAATTATAGTACGTCAAATATACTTCCTCAGTTCCCAAAAGGAAGAAGAAAAAAAAGCATATTAAAGAAAAAAAAAACTCCATTCAATACCGAATTCTTTAAGGAAAGTTTAGACTTTTAAATTATCATCTTCTAATCTTTTAATTTGAGATGTTACAAACTACCAAATAAACTTGTTCAAGTAGCATAAATTGGATTGAAAATTTATAACATCACATTATTTTTGTAACTTAACTTTTCAAAAGGGATTTAGATTTTTAGAATTCTCAAAAAGGAGACTTCTCAAAAAAAATAAGCACTCTTTATTGGACGCAATGTAGTATATAAATACATCGAATTCTATTCAATTTTTGAAAGCCAAGCCTTCAATTCGTATGACATGTAACACCGAATCCCCCCTTCCGCATGAGACTTAACAAAATAAGATGATTTAATTGTCAATTATTTAAACTTTCAACTTTATTTGCTAGTCATGGAGTAATTGGTTTAGTAAAAAAGGTATATTTGTAACCTCTAATACCTATTTGTTTACAATTACATTAAATATATTGACAACCGCAAACAAATGAAAGTTCAATTAATATTAAATCCTAATAGCAACAACCTGCTTGATGATTTCACAACTACCTTTTTAATAAATATGATTTCAAAACTACCTACTTCTACTAAATGTAGCTTTTTTTATTGATTCTAGAGGAGCCTAAGTCAGCCGTAAGGCAGCAGTTTAAGCTTATTATCAGTTCTACTTTCCACCAAAAACATCATAGGGTTGTGAACTTATATTTTCATATCCCGATACATAACGGATATCAAAATGAAATATTCGTATTCGCATTCATATATCCGAATTTGTTACCTATAATAGAACATGCATAAATATCCCAAATATCCATATCCCAACTTATCCCCAAAAAATTGCAAAAATAAAATATTAAATCATTGTCTAATACCATATGAATCATCAAAAAAAGTGCTCAATATTCATAGCACATAGTAGTAAATATTAAATTGAAATGAACCAAACACAGTTTAATTAAAAACTAAGCTTACAATGCGATCTTGAAGAAGTTTGGCGCCCACAGCCACAACTTGACCGGCTTGATAGACAACGGAATCGGCATAGCTCTTGACAGCACGAGTGAGGTTGTTCTTATTCCCAGCCTCCACCGCTTTATTCACCGCCGTCCGCAACCACGACATTTTTCCAGCAACAAACTGTCGTTGCCCTTTTTTTATTGTTCCTTCTTAGGGCTAAATAGATAAGATTACTGAGATATAATTATTAGGCGACGTTGCTAGTCAAGGAGGCGGCGACAATAGAGAACTTGGGTGGAGATGGTGCAGATCTAGATGGAAGGGTTTGTTTGGTGCAGATCTAGATGGAACTCGTCATATCTGTTTTTTTTTTGTTTTTTTTTTGTGTTTGGCAGATGAGTATGGAGAGTTGGGACACGTCATATCTCCTTGCACATCAAACCAACAACTGTCCCCTATAATTTATCATACAAACCCATTTTTTCTCAGTATCTTAATAACATTTAAATTGTATTTTATTATTAATTATATTAAATTATATATATATCTATATATATTCTAATTATATATATATATATATATATAAGTGTTCATCATTGTTTAGAAGTAGATAAGGATAATCAATGTAATAAAGTCATTTAAAGTGAAGGGTCAAAATCATTTATTATTCATCATTCGTAGAAGGTATATATATATATATATATATATATATATATATATATATATATATATATATATATATATATATATATATATATATATATATATATATCTATATTATAAAGTCGACCACTTTTTAGACGGTTACTTTTAGTGTTAATAATTAATTTGTGTAACTCTGTCACAAAAAAAATACTCAATAACTCCATCAATAATATTGATATTACTTATCCAAATACTTAAATTATATCATTCAGTTATTCGTAAACATATGATTTGTACCACTATATAATTCTAAAAATATTTATGTATATATGTATACCAAATATAGTTTATAATTTTAAACTTTAGTTAATGTAATTAAAATGATTAACATGTACCTTTAATAGAATATATACTTAAAATTTTAAAAATTATTTTATATTAATTTAATACCTATCTTTAAAATTAGAAATATTTTTGTGAAAATATATCATTGATGCTCTAAGATTTACTTCAAGCAAAGTAATGAAGAATTTTTCCATAACAAAATAATTGTCACTAATTACATATTGTGAATAAAATTTATTTCATAAATAAAAAATTTCTTCATTAGTCCCTCACAAAAAAGACTTATTTGGGAAGGAAACAATTCACTCACAAAATTTCCTTCATAAGAGCCCCAATTTCTTGTAGTGAGCACACATATGCATATACTTAAATAAATAATAAAACAAACAAGTAGAATTCAATTATGACTCAAACAAACATATAAACTTTTGAACAATTTTTAATGAAGTATGTTATTAGTAATATAATTTTACGAAAAAAAACTTTCAAAATATTAATAACATTTTATCGGTCCATAAAATTAAAACAAAAGATTATAACAACTTTCATTAAATTGGTTACTAATTTATTAAAGAAAAATCAAACGCAATCAATACATAACAAAATTTGGCTGAGAAAATGCAAATAGTCTGAAATGATTTATTATTTTGGCAGTGTACTTGCAAAAATAAAAATAAAAATTAGTGTCTATCATAATTTGTTTCTTCATTATTTGTTGTTGGGATAATATACTTTTTGGTCACAGTACTAGGGTCCGATTTTTATTGTGGTTATCGAAACTTTTTTTGTTACAATCGAATAATTGTACTCTCAAAAATTATAAAATGGTCATTATTTTTAATTTCCGTCCCAAAAAACGGACGAAATGCTGACTGTGCATATTTTTGCTGACGTGGAGCTGGGCTTGCCATGCTTAAAAATTATTTTAAAAAAATATTGCTCATGAGTGTTGAACTCTAGACCTCTACACACTAGAAACCTTATATTCCAACAAAAGCCACTAAACCAACTACCTATCATGCTAAAATTTATGTAACACTAATATTTAAACCACCTAGCATCGTTTCTATGAATGTGAAAATGAGATAATACACTTTTTGGCCATTGTACTAGGAATTGTAATAATAATAATAATAATAATTATAATAAAAATAATTGCAATAATTATTATTGTATTAATAATAATAAATTTTAAATACTTAAAATGATAATAATTAAAATACCCTAAAATAATATAAAGCAATTACAAATTAAATACCCTAAATATAAAATTACATTCAAAGTTTTTTTAACCACTGAATCAAAATTTATTTTATTTTTTTTGTACTAGTCACGTGGGTATCAATGTTTTTCGAGTAAAATTTATAATTTTGACAGATTTTTCTTTTTATTGTTATAGGACTCGATCAAATTAAATTTAAATTTAAAAAAACCCATGGGTAAGTATAAGAATCGATCTAATAAATTACAAAGATGAGTACATTAGCGAATAACAAATATTTATAATAGAAAGATTTGCCAGAGTTAATAATAATAATACTTGTAATAATTAAAATAATAATAATAATAATAATTATTATTATTATTTTAATTATTTAAAATTTTAATTATCGCATTGGTAAACACTTTTGTCTTGTGAACACTTTTTAGTTTCTAACATTGGTAAATGCAAGCATGCAGCAGCATGACTTATTTCATGGCTGCCAAATCTATGTTAAAATTTATATCTCAATATATCATCTTTTGTATTTTGTTCAAGTCATAATATTGAGGGGCTTTGCAGGATTAGTAACATAATAATAATAATAATAATTTTATTATTATTTAAAATTTTAATTATTATTATTATTTTATTATTATTTTAATTATTTAAAATTTATTATTATTATTACAATAATAATTATTACAATTATTATTATTATTACAATTCCTAGTACAGTGACCAAAAAGTGTATTATCTCATCTTCACATGCATAGAAACGATGTTAGGTGGTTTAAATATTAGTGTTACATAAATTTTAGCATAATAGGTAGTTGATCTAGTGGCTTTTGTTGGAATATAAGGTTTCTAGTTTGGAGAGGTTTGGAGTTTGATACTTATGAGCAATATTTTTTTTAAGGATACTTGTCATGTTGAGTTCCCTTTTTTGACATTTTGTATCGATCTGGGAATGCATTTTGTCCCCTAAGTATATGTATCTCTTTTCTCTTATATACATTTAAATTTAGCAAAAAATAAATTAAATAATATGGAACAACTTATAAGTACAATTTATACAACTTATATGTACAATTTATATTAGTAAATTTTAATTGATTTTTATGATCAATTATGAATGATGATGTATTTGATATGTCTCCCATTTATGATATGTATTTTTACAACTTTAAATGGTTGTGATTTGTTAGTAATTGGTCAATATTTTTTTATTTTTACTTTTTATAAATAAATTGAATAAATTGTTTATTAGGTGATTGACATTCGAATTCGGATATTTGAATAATTTGGTTATTCGAATAAAAAATAGAAACGAATATTTTCCACATTTGGACATAATTTTTAAATACTAAATACGAATATTTTTTGACAATTCTCCGAATACCGAATATGGTCTTACAAAAACATGCTTATTGGGATTATCTTAATTTAAGGCAACATTTTAATAGTCGTTGTAAAAAGTTGTATAAAATATGCAACGAAAATAAAAATTGTTGCCAATGAATGTGGTCCATATTAGGCAACGAAATATAGCAACAAAAAAACTTTCGTTGCCCACGATGAGGAGAAATCAAGTGGTTAGAAATTTTGTAACGAATTTTGTTTCCAAATTTTGCAACGACTTATGAATTTCGTTGCAAAAAGTGAAAGCCTGACATAATCTACAACGAAGGACAAGTCGTTGCCTGAAAAATCGTTTATAAAGCCCCATTTTTAGCAACAAAAAAAACTTTCGTTGCTCACGATGAAGGGAAATCAAGTAGTCGAAAATTTTGCAACGAATTTCTAACGAAAAGTTTTCCCGCCAATGAATTAGCAACGAAGGACAAATTTCGTTGCTAAACATATACTTTTAGCAACGACTTATAAAGTCGTTGCCCAAAAAATCGTTGCTAAAGGCCCATTTTTTTTGTAGTGACATTTGATGCTTATTAAGGAATTGAATATTACTGTTTTGTTGTGTCACTATAAGGACGGTATTTTTCTCTTCACATATATGGAAGTGCTAGGATGGACTTAACTTGGATAATTTTGATTCGGATGTATCACCACTTGATCAAAATAATCTAAGAGGCAAAAGACAAGGAGTTACATAGTGATGTAATTGACAATAGTTGTCTACCTATTTATTTATATATCATTTGTTGTGTCACCACAAGACTATATACATTTGAAATGAGATCCTTAGTCTCACTAGCAAATCTTTAATTAGAATTGTCGAACTATATAATGAGGGTAATATAGTTTGATGAAAAAGTGAGAGATACTACCTCCATTCCATAATAAGTGACTTTTTAGAAGAAAAAATTTGTTCCAATTTATTTGTCGTTTACAACTTTCTAGGAGAATAAATTATTTATTTTCCCATATCACCCCTAACTTCTCTCATTGTCCCAAGAAATTTTCTCTCTTGTATTAATAGTTTTCAACTTCCCATAAAGGAGTAGTGATGAAATTTCATACAAATTTTAATTATTAAATGATAGTATTAAATGACTTTCTTAATTCATGTGCATTAAGCTAAAACGACACTTAATATGGAATCGAGGGAGTACCAATTTAAAATAAAGACCTAATTTATTTTGGTAATTAATTAAGAAATGAATGTAGGCTAAAATGTTGTTAAATTACAAATTCATTTATAGAATTTTACAATGTCTAATTTACTATCACTGCGGAGCATATTAAATGCTAATTAACTGGACCAAATAACACGGACTAGTTAAGGAATCTGAGAATAGTTCTCAAGGCTGAAAAGCTATCTTATATCCTTAATATGCCTATTCCTGCAATGGTTGCAGACAATGCCTCTGAGGAAGAGATTGCTACTTTTAAAAAGTGGAAAGATGATGCACAGTTGGCTCAATACATCATGCTCGCATCCATGAGTAACGAGCTTCAGCGTTAGCATGAAACTATGGATGCTCCTACTGTACTTCGGCATCTTCAAGGAGTTGAATGGTGAGGAAAGTAGGACTGCTAGATATTAGATATCTAAGGAGCTCTTCTAATCTAGAATGACCGATGACACTACAGTACAGACTCATGTTCTTAAAATGATTAATTCGATTAAACAATTAGGACAACAAGGTTTTGTGATTGATGGAGAGTTGATCGAAGATTTAATCTTGCAATCCCTTTTGGACTCTTTCTCACAATTTGTTGTGAATTTTCACGTGAACAAGCTATATGTCAGCCTGCCTGAGTTGCTTAAATACGTTGAAAAACTGTAAAGAGTCACTTTCCAACCAAGAAAGACCAAGTCTTACTGGTAGACGATTCTTCCAGGAAGCGGAAGAGGGCCAAAGGATCTTCTTAAAAGATGAACAATTCAAAGAAGGTATAAGAAAAGGCAATAACTAAGGACACTAAGAACAAAACTGATGCATATAGCAAAGGAGTTTGCTTCCACTGCAATAATCCTGGACTCTGGAAAGGAAACTGTAAGCAGAATCTTGCATAGGCTAACTAGAAGAAGCTTAGTGAAGCTTCAGTTGCAGATATAAGTTTGTTCATGATTAAAATAAATCTTTCTGTAAGTCAAGGTTCTACTTGGGTATTGGATACCGGCTATAGTTCTTAGTATGCAATCCAATGTAGAGACTAAGCAGAAGTAGAAAGCTAAACAAAGAGTAAGTAATCTTACGTGTGGAGAATGGAGCAATGGTTGCTACATTAGCCGTAGGAACTTATAGTTTAGCATTGCCTACAGGCAAGTCTATTAAGTTAATAAGTAGTTATTATTATCCAGTTCTCTTAAGAAACATTATTACTTCCGTTGTTGGACAAGGAAGGTTCTGGTATTATATTTAAGAACAATTGTTGTTCTATTTATAATGATAATGTTTTGTTTGAAACTGGAAGATCACTTGATGGACTTTGTAAACTTGACTTACATAAAAATAATTTTGCAAATTAAACAAACTAGTAAAAGAAAAGGAGATGATCATTCAAAGAGTTGAATATGTGTATTTGATGAAATACAAGTCTGAATCATTTGAAAGGTTCAAAGAATTCAGAAGTGAAACAAATTGACAAAGTATTAAGATTCTTTGATCAGATCGAAGAAGCAGAACTTGTACAATGAGTTTCTAGATCATCTCAAAATGGTATTTTCTCATAATGGACGCTTCATGATACGCAATAATTGATTAGTGTATCTAAAAGGAGAAATTGTTCCTTGTTGGACACGGTGCGGTCCATAATAATTTTTACCGATATTCCAGTATCCATCTGGGGTTATGCCCTAGAAATGGCTGCATATCTATAAAATAAGGTAACCTCAAAATCAGGCCCCAAGACTCCATAAAAGTTATGGATAGGGAGGATTCCTAATCTTAAGTATGTTAAGATAAGGGGTTGTGTAACGACCGGGAATTCTGAAATTTCCTTGTAATTCGAATTTTTGAATATTAATGAATATTTTATAATTTACTAATATTATATTGTGTTACGTGTTTAAAGGTTGTGTGACAACCTGGATTATGTGAATGCATGAATGTTACGTGTTATAGTTTTTGTTTAAGTGAATAACTGATTTCGCGTAGCGTCACTAAATCACTATTCACGGGGCAAACGTTTTCCCGAGGCAATACTCACGCCAATAAAATTTTTGTGTCTTTTTCGAAGTTAATAAATTTCATAAATAACGTGTATGCGTACGAATCATTTTTTCAAAGTGTCGGAAATTTTATTTGAGCTGATACGTGATTTTATCCGTATCCGAAATGTGTTATATGGGTGTTCCGAATAAATGGACAAATCCCATAATAATTATTTTTATACATCCCAATAATTATGGGAGTACCCATTCTAATTTTGGACAGAGTTATTTACCAGTTTTGGTACAAAAGGGGGAGTTTTCGGATATATTTTTGGTATTTTCGGGTATTTATTTTGGCTTGTTATTCCAAGTGGGAACCACCAAACCATTTTTCACCAATCAAAATGCTAGGGAGTGAGAGAGTGGGGGGGTGCCGGCGCCACCTAGAGTTTGAAACCCATTTTCTCCTTAATTTCCTCCACTTCCCCAATAATCATTCACTCAACTCTCAACCTATTCCATTCCATTCCAAGTTGCTCAGCTGATAGAGATAGAGAGAGAGAGAGAGAGAGAGAGAGAGCTCGCTGGAAGAAGAAGGAAGGGAAAGAAGTCGCCTGAGTTCGCCGGAAAAAGGAAGGAACTCGCCGGAAAAGAAAGGAGCAAGAAGGAGAAGGCACGGGTGGAGGAACCAAGCAAGAAGGACCTTCAAAATCAAGCCTAGCCAAGCTTCTTAACATCTAGGGAGGATCTACAAAGGTAAACAACCAACCAAATCCTTTCCATTCGATTTCTTGTTAAACTTTTCAAGTTTTCTTAGTTTTAAGCTCTTAAGCTTGTGGGTCGAATTTTTAGCGATTCTTGGTGTTTTTGTTTGTTGTTAGTGCTTGTAAATGTTGTTAAGAGGTTATGTAAGCTATTAATACCTTTAAAGTGGAACAAAAACACAAGAAATCCTTACCTTGGCTTAATGGAGCAAGAATAATGGACAAAATATGGACTTTGGACATTCAGACTATTTTAGAGGACTGTAAAGCTATGATTTCGTGTTTGTTAATTTTATTTGTTGCTATGGTATTGTAGTTCAATGGGCTACGAAGCTAACCCAGTTGGAATGGACTAAAAAGGAGTTAAAACGAGTTCGTAGTAATGATTCTTGTAAAACATGTCAAGAACTCGAAGAACAGAGTATGAACTTTACACTTTGGCTTAGGATTTGACCATGTTAATGTTAATGGGTAGCTCTGCATTTTTGATATGTTGTAGCCCCATGAGTTAGGAGTCCATAGAGTCCGGAATGGACCAATTTGCATGTGTATTGAAGGCGATATGGAGGTTGGAGTGGCCGGAGGTCGGAGTCGCGTTCTGGAAACAAACCCAGAATCCGGCTACTGCAGAGTGGCGCCGCAGCGCCACCCATATGCCCTGCAGCTCACACTGCAGCGAGGGGCAAGTGGGGAAAAACCGGGACTCGCGCCGCAGCGTGAGGCCCTGTGACACCCCCAAATCCAGGTTTCCAAACCTCGAATTCGGTGCTCACGATAATTCGACGACAAACATACTATCTAACTAAATGCGGAATAATAAACATACATTGTTTATCGAATGGAAATAAAGTCTTACAATTCTGGTCCCAAGGTTCTTTAACCTTAACATAAAACGTACTCTTAATACAAATAAAGGTTCACTTAATCAAACCACATTCGGAAATAGCTAGTACATAGGCACTAACGGGCATCTACTCTTGCACATTCCCTTTTCCTTTGTCTCCCCTAGACGTTTCTGCCTTAGCTGAAATAAAGATCATGATATAGCAAGGGTAAGCAACTAATTTGCTTAGCAAGTATATACACAAAGAGATATATCATGATAGAAGGAAATTTCGCTTTCAATGTTCAACAACAGTATAAAAGTGTGGAGGAGCATTGAATTAATAAACAACAGTTGAATATTCGAATAATTGAATGACAATTACTGAGTGGTTTGAAATAACCAAGGACGTTTTCCAAGGTTCTCAGCATGTAAGCTGGACCTCTTAAAAAGTTTTGGTAATCGAGGGGATCAACCTCTCATACCCCGTGATTTATGCATAAACACTTAATAACCAGCATTGATATCATGCCTTAAACAAGTTTATCTTTTTCTCAGCCAAGAGTTCTTACCACAACAATTTAATAAGAACAACTTTTAAAATACCATTGTCTTAACCAATTTAGACATGCTGGATCTAGCTGATACAAATAGCATAGATCGATCTCATAAACAATTCATACTTGAAAGAACTTTAATTAAATTTACAGTTCAATCATAATAGGATAGGAATTCAATTGCACAATGTGCGAATCTCAATAAATAGTATAGAGATGTGAATAATCGACAATAATTTATTCACTAACATGCTTCGAAAATAATAACTCGAGTTTGAGTTAGGGAACTTGCAATAATGTAAGAAGTTTAGGGTTAGGAACTTGCCTGTCTGCTCAGCTACAAATAATTCTAGCTTTAACTAATTGACCTTGAAGAACCTATCATTGATAACGTCGATCTATCAATTAGTACTGCGTAGTTGCATTTCGATACGCTTACTCATGCTATTTATTTAACAATTAAGCAAATCACATAGCACACATAAGCAAATAAACTATCGTAATTCCTATAAGACACTCAACTGGTCTCTGGGTTGATGGTTTAATTAATTAACAATGTTTCCCTAAAGTGATAACCACTTATTAAACCCTTAAACAATTAATAATAATTGTTTAATTAATTAACATTACATTTTTTTAAGTAATATTCATTTATTAAACCTTTAAACAATTTGTTATGATTGTTTAATTAATGGGTTATTAAACTCTCTCTATTTTATTAACTCTATCTTCATTTAATTACTATTAAATAGTAATTAATTAATTATCTTTAGTTATTATTAATAGTAATTAATAACTAATTATATTCATTTATTATTTAATTATTAATTTAAATAATAATCGAATTATAAATTTTTAATTATCTTTAATTATTATTTAAGATTAAATAATAATTAATTAAGCTTATTTATTATTTAAAGTTTAATCAAATAATAATTAATTAGTGAGTAACAATTATCTTTAATTATTATAAAAAAAAATAATTAATTAGTAAATATGAATTACCTTTAGTTATTATTTAATAATAAATAATAACTAATTAAGTTTATTTATTATTTAAAGTTAATCAAATAATAAATAATTAATTAGTAAGTAATAATTATCTTTAGTTATTATTTAATAATAAATAATAGCTAATTATATTTATTTATTATTTAAAGTTAATTAAATAATAAATAATTAGTTAGTAAATATGAATTATCTTTAGTTATTATTTAATAATAAATAATAACTAATTAGATTTATTTATTATTTAAGGTTAATCAAGTAATAAATAATTACTTAGTGAATAAGAATTATCTTTAGTTATTATTTAATAAATGATAACTAATTAGGTTTATTTATTATTTAAAGTTAATCAAATAATAAATAATTAATTAGTGAGTAATAATTATCTTTAGTTATTATTTAATAATAAACTAATTAGGTTTAATTTATTATTTAATGTTAATCAAATAATAAATAACTAATAAGTGGAGTACTAATTATCTTTAGTTATTATTTAATAATAAATAATAACTAATTAGGTTTATTTATATTTTAAAATTAATCAAATCATAAATAATTAATTTACAATTCTTAATTATCCTTAATCATTATTTAATAATAATTAATCAATTAACTTAACTATTATTTATTATTTAAACATAATTAAATAACAAATAGTTAATTTTTTTTTCTAATTTTCGTTCTTGATTTCCAGATTTGGGGTCTTTCACCAAAACCTTCATAAAACGAAATCTACAACTTCGATTTACGATCCGTCAATTTTGTTGGATTCGTATCTTCCCGAACTACACTTTTCATTTATCAAACATCAAATTTGGTTATGTTTAGGTCTCGGAAAACAGGCTCAAAGTCAAGGGTCAGCAAGGTTGTTCAACAGTTGGCATGCTTTGGTAATAAATTCATGGTTTGCTCATTTTTCAACATATTTGAGTAATTCAAAAGGGATTTTGTCCCTAACCTATGGATCTAGCATATCAAGAAAGAAAATCACAAGATCCCTTTATAGATTTCAAAATGACAAGCATATAACAACCTTTTTCAAACAAAATTTTCGGAAATCTCCTTTACTTCCTTTCTTCTAAATTTTTCCAGCATAAACTCACACATATGAACAAGCAAAACATTATATATTCAAGATCTAACCTTATCATAAGGTTCTAGCCATCAAGAACATAAAACTTCAAGGATCTATGTCCAAACACATTAAAATAGCTTAAAGTTTGGAGTTATACCTTTTTGATTTCTTCTTCTTCTTTTCCTTCCCAAAATAGGTTGTGAATGGGGATGGCCTAAATAATCAAGACCTTCTTCTTTCTCCCACAAGATTTGCTCTTGCTTCTCTCTTCAAAACTCTCTCAAGCTCACAAACTCTCTACTTGGTGAATAATAAGTGAGCCAACCATTGTTAACTTTGGTGAGGGGTCCTATTTATAGGAAAGTAGAGACCGTGGGCAAAATAGTCATTAACCATGACTAGGCAAGGGCAATTTGGTCAATTCATCAATAGTAGGAAGTTTCCTAGCAACTTCCTCAAGGGTATTTTAGTCCTTTCCCAACCTCTTTCAAGGTTAAAATAGTCTTTTCGCAAAATCTTAATTATCCATTAGTTATTACCCATTCTTCATTGGTTATTAGACATTGGATATACAATGGTTATTGCCCTTACATAATTACCTTGGTTATTAACCACTCTTGGCCATTTTAGTCATTACCCACCAATTCCTACACTTGACTCACCTATGGTTATCTCTTAACCATAGTTATATCATACCTGTCAACACGAGTATAGACACATCTTATACATCTCCCACCAATTAACCCAAGCTGATTTAAATAGAACACAACGTTAACTCATTGAATTAAATTAGATTTAATTAATAAGGACGTTCAAAATTCACGGGCATTACAGGCCCAAGCTTTAAGGCTCACGCCGCAGCGTGAAGCCCGGTCATGGGGAAGACACGGGACTCACGCCGCAGCGTGAGGTCCAGTGCATGAGCTCGGCGCTGCAGCGCGAGCTCCGTGTTTGGGCCAGGTTGGGTTAGTCAGACCGGGTTGGTTCGGGTCGGACCTATTGAGCCCATTTCAGCAGGGTCCAACGCTTATATTTTCTTGGATTAAATGATTAGACAGGTTAACTAAGCATATTTTGTTAAGCCCTAAATGCTTAATTATTTATTAAATGTCAATCAAATTAGTATTGTCTTAAGGCAGAAATTGTATAATCTAATTGCAATTTAGGCTTGGTAGTCGTAGTGGCAATCAGTGTGTTTTAATGATGCAGCGTCCGTTTTTGAACCATTATTTGGTATGTGACTAATTGTTATGTAAATATGTACTTAATTGTGTAGGATATTAAGGAGCGTGTGTTGTATTATTGTAGCAGCGCTTCAGGCAAGTTCCCTAACTTCATTCTTTCTATATATTGAATGCAAGTTTCTAACGCTTGTCTAACCCTTGTATTAGGCAAGTTTTCCTTAACCTTACTCGAATTATATTTTGAGCATGATTCATATTTTATACAGGTTGTATATTGTTGCAAATTTCATGACTCAAATTGAGTTATTACTTTTGAATCATATTAGTGGACTAATTATTTTCAACTACTCCACCTCCAAGATAATTATTGATATTCGCAGCTTATGCATTTGAATTCATTATCTATTGTTGGATTGTGAAACGTTTAAGTTCTTCATTCATGAACTGTTTAAGGAGATAGTCTACGCCATTTGTTTCGGTTAGACATGTACAGGTTATTATTTTAAAAGCTATCCAAACCGATTGTCGGTGCGGATTCTTGGACTGAGAGAGCAACCCTTATGTAGGGGATTATAATGTGTCGGCTATTCGATGCAGTCAGAGTTAAATGTTATGCATATACATGGTGTACGAGAGGCTGATCCCCTCGAGTACAACTGACGGGGCCAGGTTTTAAAAGAGTTAGTCGAATGATCGACTCTTTGGCCAAAAAGTTCATGGTCGGTTGGACCACTCAGCAGTAAATAATCATTATTTCATTGATTCATTTGGACTTTGATTATGTCATTTCAGCTATTTCATCAATGTTTCATAAATTGTTGATCTATGCAGCTATTATTCTTATTCATTTCATGATATATCTTCATTATTGCTTTTAAACTTGCTGAGCAAAGTAAGTTGCTCACCCTTGCTATATCAATGAACCTATTGCAGTTAAGCCGGGGAGTTCCAAAGCGGACAAAGGCAAAGGAAAGCTTAAGGAATAGTTATATATACTATCCCGTTGTGTAATCGTGGAATAGTTTTGTATCATTAATGTATTCTGCGATGTATTTATTTAAGGTTGTAGACCTTGGGACCGTAGTGAACCTTTTGTAATGAACAACATATGTTTATTTTATTCCGCATTAGTTGATTTATGTTGTTTAGAGGTGTATGGATGCATTTTATCGTGAGCACCAAATTCGAGGTATTGGTACCTGAATTTGGGGGTGTACAGGTTGTCCAACTTATGTGAAAAGGTTTCAAAAGATAATTTTGGGACAAAATCTGACAAGTGCAGAGTTGTGGGATATCCTAAAGAAAGTTTAGGGTATTATTACTATAATGCTACACGCTGCCTTCTTGGATAAAGATGTTTATCATTAAAGGAGCTAGTGGGAGGGTAATAGATCTTGAAGGAGTTCAAGAACCACAAAGTACTACAAGTCAAACCGAAGAACCTGTAGATAGACCTATTGTACCACAACCGAATCATAAATCTGGAAGAGTACCGAAGATACCTAGGAGGTATGGATTCATCATAGAGGATGATGATGAGGTACGCATCATAGAGGATGATGATCCAGTTATATACGATGAGGCTATGAGTAGAAGACACTCAGAAAAATGACAGATGACCATGAAATCCGAAATGGACTCCATGTATGAGAACCAAATGTAACTCTGATTAGTCTACCGAAAGGCATAGTGCCTAAAGGGTGTATATGGGTCTTTAAGAGAAAGACTAGGGCATATGGCAAGGTAAAGACCTATAAGACCAGACCTGTTTAAAAGGTTTCAAATAAAGTCAAAAAGTTGACTGTGATAAAACCTTATTATCGGGTAATCCTCAAGTCCATTTGGATTTTGCTTGTGATTGCAGCTTATTACGAAATTTGGCAAATGGATGTGGAGACGTCCTTCCTCAATGAAGACTTGAGGAGAATGTATATATGATATAGTCATAGGAATTTGCTTTAAAGGTTGAAGCAAATCGTGTATGTAAGCTACAATGATCTATTTATGGATTGAAACAAGCTTCTGAAAAATGGAACATTTGTTTTGATGAGACAATCAAAAGAGTTTGATTTTATCAAAAACGAGAATGAACCTAGTGTGTACAAAAGGGTCAGTGGGAGTGTTGTGACATTTCTAGTATTATATGTTGATATACTACTGATAAGGAATGACACATTAATTCTACAATCAGTAAAGATAAAATTGTCTAAACATTTCTCTATGAATAACTTGGGAGGAGCATTCTATAAATTGGGGATACAAATCTATATAGATAGATTTAAAAGGATGTTCGGCTTGACCCAATGAACGTATATTCATTCGATGCTAAAGGCGTTTAGTATGGTAAACTCCAAGAGAGGTCTCATGATGATGAGCCATGGAGTATATCTCTTTAAATTGTCCTCAATAAAAAGGAGATCACATGAGTTACTATCATGTATGCAATGAATATACAAGGCCTAATGTTGATCAATTATATTCTGGAGAAGATCACTGTAAGACAGTGATAAACATCTTTAAGTACTTAACTGGTACTAAAGATGTGATCATAATTAATGGTAGGTCTGAATTAAAACTAGAGGGCTAAACAGACTCAAGTTTTTCAGACTGACCAAGACGATAAAAAATTCACTTTAGGATAAATTGTTACCTTGAATGGTGGTGCAGTGAATTGAAAAAGTTCCAAACAGCAAAGAGTTGCTGATTGAGTGACAAAGACAAAGATATAGCTGTAAGTGAAGCTACAAGTTAATTGTTTGGATGAAAAGTTCATCACAGAATTAGGAATAGTTCCTAAGTCTCATCTTGGACTCAAACATGTGTTGCGGCACTTTCATTTGATTAGTAGAATCATTGAAAGAGGAGAAGTCACTATAGAGATAGTTGACTCTCAAGAACAACATTACATATCCATTTACTGAAGCTTTATCCAACAGCAGGATGATCGTCACTTAGAGAAGAAGGGTATTAGATACCATGACGATTGGCTTTGGTGCAAGTGGGAGATTAAAAGTAGTATGCACACAAGCCAATCATATTTGATATGATGTAGCATATACTTTGTAATCTTATTCATTTGTTAAAGGCATTTTCATTATCTACATGATGTTGTGTTATTTAAAATGTGATAAACCTATAGTTTTGAGCAATGCTTTTAGAATCATGATGGTGATCATGCTAATGAGATCTAAATTCTAGATAGCTCACAAACTAAAATCGTTCCTAACCGTTGGATTACTAAAAAGGTGATTAGTGAATCCGGATAGATTAGTACATACGTTGCTTGCTCTTAAGAAGAGGACGTTTGATCTCATAATCATTTGTGTGGAGACACTAAAGCAAGTATGTAGGTGCTTATTGGAGAATAAGTTCACTAAACGTGACTCGCTAAGGAATACCTAATGGAGTTTTACTCGTCTGTCAATATGAATTCCTCTAGTGATAGTAGTACAAGCGATCCTTGGACTTAAGATCATCATAGTATCTTGTGTATGATGAGTTATACTTTGACATGTCCCTTAAGACATTTAGGGTATAACAAAGGGTATGATTGGGTATAATTAGTTGTATATGGAGATAGGTGAATGATCAACAAAGAATCTACCTCGTCTAGTAAAAGATGTGAATGTCCTATATGATTCGATAAATGATAACTCAGTAGTCCTTGGCCAAGACAGAATGAAATTAGAAAGGAGTTTCTAATTTGCATTATTTAGAGTTATGCATTTGGGAATTGAAATATATATAATTAAATAAAATAAGACTTGACAGCAATTTCATGTCTTATATTTAATTGGGACATTGTATGTTAGAAGGATTGAATTGTACGGTAACTATTCACTGAAAGGTTCTTTTGTGATTAATGTTGAAATCTATATTATCTGGAAAGTCGTTGATCGCTAAAGGGGCTTACCCTTATTGTAGAATAAATATTATTTATTTAAATGGATTAATTAGTTTAATTTATTTATTTAAATAAGATTAGAATTGTTCTAATTGATTTATTCACAACCGGTTTAATATGGAGAACCTAAAGGGTCACACCGCAAAAGAAAAATATTTGTGTAAGAAGTAAATGACATAATTGTAATAAGTTAAGTGTATTTAAGTTAATCTATGGAGATAGAATAAATTAAATAGCTTAATATTTATTGTTTAATATTTTGGAAATATTAAATATAAATTAATAAGAGGTGTCTTATTATTATTATTACTATTACTATTATTTAATCCCTAATAGGGATTGAGAATTAATTAATAGAAGTACTCTCTCATGAATTCCTAATTAGATTAGGAGTTTAATTTAATTAAAGGAGTTTATTTAGAATAGAAACCCTAATCCTAAATAGTTTATGGAAGGATTTTCCTACATCTATAAATAAGAGAAGTCTTATCATAGATTAGGGTTACAGACTCTTACATTAGAGTGTGGAGAGTATTTGCAATTTCTATAGAGGTAGAAACTAGGGATTTGCCAACACCCATTTTCTTGAACAACTACTCTTCCTTGGTGGATCACCTCTAGAGGCCAAACACTTGGGTGGCTAACGTTGATCAAGCGAAGGAATTTAGTCAGTGGAATTCAAGGAGAACGCGAAGGAATTGGAGGTGAACTTGTACCCGAGGAAGCATTGATTCACGAGGGTAAAATTTTCTATCTCTATCTCTTTCGTTAATTGATAATTGAACACAAGGAAAGATCATGGTGATGGTTTGTATGAAAAATTTTAAAATTCGTTTTATCATGCTTCCGCTCTATTTATGTAATTTGATTGCATGCTTGCGTTATATACAAACCCAACACTCCTCTGCAAAAAGAAGAGGGAACTGACACAAGTCAAAATTCAAATACTGACGGTTGTTCTTTCCTATCAGTTATCAAGTCTATCTTCTTATAAAACCGTGAAAAACTCCTAAAACCCTAAAACCATCAAACCTCCAACAAACCCAAATCGCTAAAATCTCCAGAAACTCGAAAACCCATACTGATTCAAATATCTATCTCTAGTTTAAAAACCCATCTTTTATTAAAACCCTTGTTATGGAAAACTGTCAAGTCATATCAGGTATCCAACTTGGTTTCGATAAGTTTGGGGAATCAGAAGAGAAGTTCAAGGATATTCTTAAAATTATAAGGGAAACAGGATTCTCAGAATGCTTAGAATCCAACACCAAAATCTTCTCTGAATTGGTGAAAGAATTCTACCAGAATGCAACAATCAATGATGATGTTCTGTCCACCAAAGTTCGAGGAACCAATATGAAGATAGGTGCTGCATAAAAAAATAAATATCTAGGGTTCGCCAATCAAGGTCTATCATCTCTGGAAAGAATTGACCCTGATGAACGCATGAGATTGATGGGGTATGTGAAGAATCCTCATTTGAAAGGAATGAAGAAAAAGGAATTTCCAGAGGAATTTGAGTTCTTAGCGGAGATTGTGGGTAACTGTATCCTATGTAAAGATACCGCTCATGATACTGTACGTAATCTACAACTAAGAATCTTGTCGGCCATTGTCATGAAGCAAAAGATAAATTTTGGTGCTGTGATGTCTGATTGGTTAACCAAAGAGATTAAGAAAGGAAGACTTCAGATAAACCTATCCCAAAGGTTTACCATGGAAGGTTCTTAAGCATCATTCTGAAGAAGAAGCTGGAAAATAAGATTGGGGATAATGAGGGAGAAACCCTAAACATCCACAAGATTCTGACCCCCAAACTGTTTGACAACTGGAAAAAAAATCCCATGAAAAATAAGAGACTGAGGACAATGGGTAGCAGCAGCAAGGAGGCTTCCAAAGTAGAAAAAGGGAAAAGAAAAGTAAGTATGATGAAGAGTGAATCATCACAGTCTGATGATTCTCTGTCCCCAGTTTCTATTCCATCAAAGTCATCCAAGAAGAAACTCAAAACTAGGAAAGACTCTGCAAAAGTCCCATTGATGAGTCCTTTAGTACCTAGAAGTGAAACTAAAGAAGAGGAAAAAGCATCTGAGGTACCTGTTGTCAAGCCTGCAAAGGGAAGACAAAGAGCACGCCTTCAACAAATGATGAAATTCCCAGGTCATAAAAGTAAAGAAGGTATTCCACCTAAGATCATTGATCTTGGTGATGATGATGAAGCTGACAATGAAAAGGCTGCAAAGGTCAGTGAACCTATGGCAACAAATGATGGGTCTGACGAAAAAGATGTGACTACAAGTGAGTCAGAATCAGAAAGTGATGATGAAGCTGTGTCTACTAAAGTGTCTCTTAATGGATCAACAGAAGGTGATCTTGATATAGAAATGAGCAATAAAGAACAGTTAGAAGAAATGATTGGTGAGCTAGTAATAGTATCAAAGAATGTGACTATGAAGGAACCAAGTTCAAAGGAAAAGAATGATGCACAAGAGGATTCTAACTCTGAAAATGATGAATCAGAAAGCGATTCTGATCCACTCCCAACAGTTGCATCAACAAGAATTCGAAGAAGGATAATGCTGGAGGCTTGTGATAAGCCTGGAGCTGTACTGCGAAAGAAGTGGATAGATCATGACAATGGACAAATCAAAGTCATATCAATGACTATAGAGGATCTGCTCGACAATTTTCAAGATATTGAACTAGATCGAACTACTATGCTATATGATCCTGATAATAAGTAGTTGACATGGTTTTACCCATGGATGCCCTAGTTAAAGGCCATTTCACTTGAAGATAAGAGCTTCATTAGCTGGTGTTATTCCCACTTTCCAAATCAAAAGATGATCTCTCAGAACTTCCCAAGAGTTCAATCCTTTCCAAAGATGCTGATCAAGAATTCCCAACACTTCAAAGTCTACCGACATCCTGAAGGTATATACATTCCATACTATCT
The DNA here is from genome assembly GCA_034770075.1 of Aralia elata. Classification (NCBI taxonomy): domain Eukaryota; kingdom Viridiplantae; phylum Streptophyta; class Magnoliopsida; order Apiales; family Araliaceae; genus Aralia; species Aralia elata. The sequence continues at coordinate 49,996,045 of CM068387.1, read as the reverse complement.
TCTAGAAAAACTTGATAGTGGTAGAGACAAACCCAAAGTCGTAAAGCCAATGGTCATAGAGCTCTCTAACTCTACGACTGCAACATTCTAGTCTCAGCCAAATGACGCACTCTTTCAAAGGTCAAGTACCTCCACTGAAATATCTTTTGATATTCCTTCTTCATCAAACAACGATTTCTTTGATATAGTCACTATTCTTGAAAACATCTACAAAAGTGAGAAACCCAAGCCAACTACACCAATCCTTGAAGACCCCTTGATTGATCATGAGTTGTTGAAAAATTCAGAAGAGTTGCTTGGAAACATTTCTTTAGTTACTGCGGCAGTGAAGTATATGCCTAGAGGTGAAGAGAATGATTTATACAAGAAGCTGCAAGCATCATTCACAGATATGTCTATCAAGCTTCATCAAAGAGATCAAATATATCTTAAGTCTATTGAGAAACAAAAGAAAGAAGCCCTTAGACTTTAAATAAGAGATCTATTCAGTATCTCTCAAAGAAAATTGACAATCTCAACCAGTCCCTCTCTCAACAAATGGAACTCAGCCAGCAAGAGGTGAAAATGGAAGTTGGGAACACCTCCTACTTAGTTGAACAACTCATTACCCATGTTCAATACCTTTCCCAAATGATTGATGACAAAAAGGGGGAGAAAAAGATGAAGCATAAAAAGAGGAGCAGAGCTGTCACAAAAAGGAAGGACAAGAAGCTAAAGCTGAAGAACAAAGATAAAGTGCCTACAACTGAGGGGAAGCCAAAAGAAGCTGAAGGAAAAGTAGCAAGACTTGAGGGGGAGCAGGAGCCAGAGGAGAATAGAGCTGAACCAGAAGAAAGCAACAGCTGAAAGCAGTCACAAGGTAAGCATGAACAAATGAAGAGAAGGTACATTTCTAAACAAAAAGAGGAGCAGAGCTATCACAAAAAGGAAGGACAAGAAGCTGAAGCTGAAGAACAAAGATAAGGTGCCTACAACTGAGGGGGAGCCAAAAGAAGCTGAAGGAAAAGTAGCAAGACTTGAGGGGGAGCAGGAGCCAGAGGAGAATAAAGCTGAACCAGAAGAAAGCAATAGCTAAAAGCAGGCACAAGGTAAGCATGAACCGATAAAGAGAAGGTACAATTCTAAACAAGCAAGGAGGAATTAACTATATAAACTGTGATCTAGATCTAGGATCTCCTTGTTGAACTGATATATCTTATGGGATGTATGTTTTTAAGATTTATGGCATGCATATGTAAATATTATATGGATGATTATTCTTAATGCACATCATTTCATTCATATCTTTTGCTTTAGCAATACAGTGACTTATTGGATCTTAAGTCACATTAACACTTATATATTTGCATGTATTGCTTGAAGTGAATGTTATGCTATAAGTGTTTTTGTCATCATCAAATAGGGGGAGATTTTTGAGAATCTGCATGAGTCTCTTAAGTCCATTCTCATAGGGGGAGATTGTTAAAAGATCTGCATGAGATTCTATAATTCATTATATGAGATTTGATTGATGACAAAATAGTTAAAAGAACATTCATTAATAAAGCTTTGTAAAGTCTTTAAGGAAATATATGTACAAGGACTTAGATTGGAAATATCAAATATGTTAGGATGATCTGAGTTGAATTGTTATTTATCTGATCAAAACATATTTGTAATGATAAGCATTGTAAAGTCCTTAAATGAATTTGATGTACAAGGACTTAGAATAGAAAAGGATCAAACTTGTTAGGTTGATCTTATGAGCTGAAATGTTATATGTAAAAGACTGCTAGAGCTATCGTATAGCAACTCTATCAGAGAACAACTCCGGCTTAACAGAGAATGATCGTAGTGCAGTCAACCAACTTACAACTCAGTCAGCAAAGCATCGCAGAGTTACGTATGTCATTGCAGAGTTTGTAAGGCAAACGTAAAGTAAGGCTCGGCAGATCAAAGAGCTCACTCGGCATCGTAGAGTCTGCCAGGCATCACAGAGTAAAGCTAAGTGAGAATAGTTGAGCTGTCTCGGGATCGTAGAGTTAATATAGTCAGTCACTCTACGACTCCCATGAACAGTCTACAACTAAGTAAGAACGTAGAGTAACATCTGCATGAGCATTTAAGACTAAGGCAGCAGTCCTCATAAAGACTATCAAGAAAAGTTATCCTTAAGTTATCAAAAAAACTAAACGAAGATAACAAAGCTACTCTGCCTGATATACACAACCACTTAAGCGCAACAGAGATAATATCTAGATAGAGTAGAGCAGTCCTCTACAATGAAATGCTAGCATCAGAAGATCGTAGAGCAGTCCTCTATGACATAATAACAGAGATAAAGATTGTAGAGCAGTCCTCTACAATGAAAGAGCTAACACCTGAAGATCATAGAACATTCCTCCATGATAAGAAAGCTACAACAAAAGCCAACCCGATCATGAACATATGCTCTGAGAATGCAAAGCAAAATGGAGATCATAGAGCATAAAAGGCATAACTTCAGAATAATAAGAATCACATTAAAGTGTAGAGCAAGTGCAGTCAGGCACTCTACGACTTCCAAAGTAGTGTGCAACATGCATGATCATAAGGCCACATTATAGAGCAAACAGATAACTCTACGATCAGAAGTAAAAGGCTACAACTCAGTTGATCGTAGAGTACGCAAGTGCCATCAAAGATTACAGACATCAGAGAAATTAAGTTAATAATCCTAAGATGAGCGACTGCTTACTTAAATGAGCGAAATGGGGAACCAATCTCAGTGGGGTTCAAACAGCCATGTTTTCAGCAGTCAAAGGCATCTCACATGACTCCACTACCTTGGTACCAGTTAATGGAAGTTGACTCAGCCATCACTTGCAAACTTCAAAGAGTAAAATATTCATTGATACAATAAAGAAATCTACAGCAAGAGAGTCTCCAACGGGAAGTTTTGCAACAGGAAGCAATCAACGGCAAGTTTCCAACGGTAAAATAATGAAGGAAACTATAAGAGATAAACTGCATCAAGATTGAAAAAAAGTGTGGTGAACAGGGGCAAGATCATAGCTTGAACATATCTGCTGAAGCTTCACCTAGGTATGCCGAAGTGCTGGCATATGAGCTAAGAGTCGAATGACCAAGAAGCCAAGATCAAGGGTGACTAGAGCTGAAAGCAAAATCTAGAAGAGCAACTCTGTGATCAATCATGAACACTGTGAGCTGACAAGATGAAGAACAGAATGGGTTATGTATACAAGACAACAAGTGTTCATGACTACTAAGCTCAAGAATACATCAAGCTTATTTGAAGAGCTTAAGCAATACATGAAGGGTGATCATCTGCATCTGCCTTATACCTAATGAAGAAGAGCATCAAAGACCAACGTCAGCGGCATCCAGAAGCTGATCACCAATAGCTACTAAGTACCTAAAGATGAAGGAGATCAAAGTTTATCTTAGCAGCATAATGAAAGTAGTATGCACACAACCCAATCATATTTGATATGATGTAGCATATACTTTGTAATCTTATTCATTTATTAATAAAAGTATCAAAGGCATTTTATATTATCTACATGGTGTTGTTCTATTAAATGTGATAAATCCATAGTTTTGAGCAATGTTTTTATAATCATGATGGTGATCATGCTAATGAGATCTAAATTCAAGAGAGCTCATAAACTAAAATCGTTCCTAATCCTTGGATTACTAAAAAGGGGATTAGTGAATCCGGATAGATTAGTACATATGTTGCTTGCTCTTAGAAAGATAATGATTGATCTCATAATCATTTATATGAAGACACTAAAACAAGTATGTAGGTGCTTATTGGAGAATAAGTTCACTGAACGTGGCTCGCTAAGGAATACTGATGAGTGTGTTTTATACACACAATTTGGGTACTTTTGGCCTTGATAATTTGTAAGTCTTTGGGTACTTTATGTGGTTTTATTATATTTTTATCTTATTTTTAGATATTTTTAGAATCGAAATACATATAATTAAATAAAATAAGACTTGACAGTAAATCCATGTCTTATATTTAATTGGGACATTGTATGGTAGAAGGATTGAATTGTACGGTAATTATGCACTGAAAGGTTCTTTTGTGATTAATGTTGAAATCTATATTATCTGAAAAGTCGTTGATCGCTAAGGGGGCTTACCCTTATTGTAGAATAAATGTTATTTATTTAAATAAATTAAGTAGTTTAATTTATATATTTAAATAAGATTAGAATTGTTGTAATTGATTTATTCACAACCGATTTAATATGGAGAACCTAAAGGGTCACACTGCAAAAGAAAAATATTTGTTTAAGAAGTAATGGCATAATTGTAATAATAAGTTAAGTGTATTTAATTTAATCTATGGAGATAGAATAAATTAAATAGCTTAATATTTAATATTTAATACTTTGGAAATATTAAATATAAATTAATAAGAGGAGTTTTATTATTATTATTACTATTACTATTATTTAATTCCTAATATGGATTGAGAATTAATTAATAGAAGTACTCTCTTATGAATTCCTAATTGGATTAGGAGCATAATTAATTAAAGGAGTTTAGTTATAATAGAAACCTAAATCCTAAATAGTTTAGGGAAGAGTTTTCCTACATCTATAAATAAGAGGAGTCTTATCATAGATTAGGGTTATATACTCTTGCATTAGATTATGAAGAGTACTTGCAATTTCTATAGAGATAGAAACTAGGGTTTTGCCAACACCCATCTTCTTGAACAACTATTCTTCCTTAGTGGATCACCTCTAGAGGCCAAACACTTGGGTGGCTAACGTTGATCAAGCGAAGGAATTTAGTCGGTGGAATTCAAGGAGAACGCGAAGGAATTGGACGTGAGCTTGTAGCCGAGGAAGCTTTGATTCACGAGGGTATAATTCTCTATCTCTATCTCTTTCGTTAATTGATAATTAAACACAAGGAAAGATCATGAAGATGGTTTGCATAAATGAAACAAGATTAACCAAGTTACATAAAAATGGGCTTTTAGAGCTATCTGATTTCGAATCATATCCAACTTGTGAATCTTGTTTCATGGGTAAGATGACTAAATCACTTTTTAGTGGAAAGGGAGAAAGAGTTACAGAGTTGTTAACGTTGGTACACACAGACGTATGTGGACCTATGACAACGAATGTACGAGGAGGGTATTCTTATTTTATTACTTTCACTGATGATCATTCTAGATTTGGATATGTGTATTTAATGAAATATAAATCTGAATCGTTTGAAAAGTTCAAAGAATTCAGAAGTGAAGTAGAGAAGCAAACTGGTAAAAGTATTAAAATTCTTCGATCGGATCGAGAAGGGGAATACTTAACCAATGAGTTTCTTGATTGTCTCAAAGAAAATGGTATAATCTCACAATGGACTCCACCAGGCACACCACAGTTGAATGGTGTATTTGAAAGGAGAAATCGAACATTGTTGGACATGGTTCGTTCCATGATGAGTTTTACCGACATTCCAATATCCTTTTGGGGTTATGCCCTAGAATTGGCTGCATACCTACTTAACAAGGTACCTACAAAATCCATTCCAAAGACTCCATATGAGTTATGGATAGGGAGGAAACCAAATCTTAAGCATGTTAAGACTTGGGGTCCAGCTTATGTCAAAAGGTTTCAGCATGATAAGTTGAAGACTAGATCCGACTAGTGTAAATTCGTGGGATATCCTAAAGAAACATCAGGATATTTTTCTATCATAATACTGATCAAAAGGTGTTTGTTGCGAAACATGCTGCCTTCTTGGAAAAGGAGTTTATCCTTGAAGGGGTCAGTGGGAGTAAGATATATCTTGAAGAAGTTCAAGAACCACAAAATACTACGAATCAAAGTCAGGTACCTGACCAAGTAGAAGAACCTACTATACAACAACCTATTCGTAAATCTGAAGGAGTACCGAAGATACCTAATAGGTATGGACTCATCATAGAGGATGATGATGATGTACGCATCATAAGTGATGATGATCCATTGACTTACGAACAGGCTATGAGTAGTAAAGATTCAGAGAAATGGCTAGAAGCCATGAAATCCGAGATGGACTCCATGTATGAAAACCAAGTATGGACTTTGGTTTCACCACCTGAGGGCATTAATCCTATTTGGGTGCAAATGGGTCTTTAAGAGAAAGACTGGAGCGGACGGCAAGGTAGAGACCTATAAGGCCCGACTGGTTGCAAAAGGTTTCAAACAAAGACAAGGAGTTAACTATGATGAAACCTTCTCACCAGTAGATATGCTCAAGTCCATTCGAATTTTGCTTGCAATTGTAGCTTATTATGACTACGAAATCTGGTAAATGGACGTGAAAACGGCTTTCCTCAATGGAGAGCTTGAGGAAAATATATATATATAATACAGTCAGAGGGTTTTGTTTCAACGGTTAGAACAAATCAAGTCTGTAAGCTACAACGATCCATTTATAGATTGAAGCAAGCTTCTCAAAGGTGGAATATCCGTTTTGATGAGATAATCAAAAATTTTGATTTTATCAAAAATGAGGAAGAACCTTGTGTGTACAAGAAGGTTAGTGGGAGCACTGTTTCATTCCTTGCATTATATGTTGATGATATATTACTGATAGGGAATGATGTTCCTATGCTACAGTCGATCAAAATTTGGTTATCTAAACACTTCTTCATGAAGGACTTGGGTGAGGCATCCTATATTTTGGGGATCGTTATCTATAGAGATAGATCTAAAAGAATGCTTGGCTTGACCCAAGGAAAGTACATTGACTCGATGCTAAAGAAGTTTAGCATGGAAGATTCCAAGAGAGGACTCATGCCGATGAGCCATGGAATACATCTCTCCAAGAAACAGGCCCCAAAGACACCTGAGGAGAGAGACCGTATGAGTAAGATTCCTTATGCTTCAGCAATAGGATCTATCATGTATGGTATGATATGTACTAGACCGGATGTCGCTCATGCACTTAGTATAACAAGCAGATATCAGTCGAATCCAGGAGAAGAGCACTGGAAGGCAGTGAAAAACATCCTAAAGTACTTAAGAAGAACTAAGGATGTATTTCTTGTCTACGGTGGGTCTGAGTTGAAACTAGAGGGCTATACAGACTCAAGTTTTCAAACGGACCAAGATGACTGTAAATCCGTTTCAGGGTATGTATTTATCTTAAACGGTGACGCAGTGAGTTGGAAAAGTTTCAAGTAGCAAACAGTTGCTGATTGAGTGAAAGAGGCAGAGTACATAGCTGTAAGTGAAGCTGCAAAGGAAGCTGTTTGGATGAAGAAGTTCATAACTGAACTTAGAGTGGTTCCTAGCATTAGAGGAGAGCCGTACCTTTATTCTGTGACAACACAGGAGCTGTTGCGCAGCCTAAGGAACCCAGGTCTCATCAGAAATCCAAACACGTGTTGCGACGATTTTATTTGATTAGAGAGATCATTGAAAAAGAAGATGTCACCCTGGAGCGTGTGGACTCTCAAGACAACATTGCAGATCCATTTACTAAATCTTTAACACAACAACAGTTTGATCGTCACTTAGAGAAGATGGGTATTAGATACCATGGCGATTGGCTTTAGTGCAAGTGGGAGATTGAAAGTAGTATGCACATAAGCTAATCATATTTCATATGATGTAGCATATACTTTGTAATCTTATTCATTTATTAATAAAAGTATCAAAGGCATTTTATATTATCTATATGGTGTCGTTACATTAAATATGATAAACCCATAATTTTGAGTAATGTTTTTAGAATCATGATGGTGATCATGCTAATGAGATCTAAATTCAAGATAGCTCATAAACTAAAATCGTTCCTAATCGTTGGATTACTAAAAAGGGGATTAGTGAATCCGGATAGATTAGTACATACGTTGTTTGCTCTTAGGAAGAGGATGATTGATCTCATAATTATTTGTGTGGAGACACTAAAGCAAGTATGTAGGTGCATATTGTAGAATAATTTCACTGAACATGGCTCGCTAAGGAATACGTAATGGAGTTTTACTCGCCTGTCAATAGGAATTTCTCTAGTGATAGCAGTACAAGTGATCCTTGGACTTGAGATCATCATAGTATCTTGTGTATGATGAGTTATACTTTGACATGTCCCTTAAGACCTTTAGGGTATATCAAAGGGTATGATTGGGTATAATAAGTTATACGTGGAGATAGGTGAATGATCAACAAAGAATCTACCACGTCAGTAAAAGATGTGAATGTCTTATGTGATTCGATAAATGACAATTCAGTAGTCCTTGGCCAAGGCAGAATGAAATTAGAAAGGAGTTTCTAATTTTCATTATTTAGAGTTGTGCATTTGGTAATCGAAATACATATAATTAAATAAAATAAGACTTGACAGTAAATCCATGTCTTATGTTTAATTGGGACATTGTATGGTAGAAGGATTGAATTGTACGGTAACTATGCACTGAAAGGTTCTTTTGTAATTAATGTTGAAATCTATATTATCTGGAAAGTCGTTGATCACTAAGGGGGCTTACCCTTATTGTAGAATAAATGTTATTTATTTAAATAAATTAAATAGTTTAATTTATTTATTTAAATAAGATTAGAATTGCTCTAATTGATTTATTCACAACCGGTTTAATATGGAGAACCCAAAGGGTCACACCGCAAAAGAAAAATATTTGTTTAAAAAGTAAATGACATAATTGTAATAATTAATTAAGTGTATTTAATTTAATCTATGGAGATAGAATAAATTAAATAGCTTAATATTTATTATTTAATATTTTAAAAATATTAAATATAAATTAATAAGAGGAGTCTTATTATTATTATTACTGTTATTATTATTTAATTCCTAATAGGGATTGAGAATTAATTAATAGAAGTACTCTCTCATGAATTCCTAATTAGATTAGGAGCATAATTAATTAAAGGAGTTTAATTAAAATAGAAACTCTAATCCTAAATAGTTTAGGGAAGGGTTTTCCTACATCTATAAATAAGAGGAGTCTTATCATAGATTAGGGTTACACACTCTTGCATTACATTGTGGAGAGTACTTGCAATTTTTATAGAGATAGAAACTAGGGTTTTGCCAACACCTATCTTTTTGAACAACTATTCTTCCTTGATGGATCACCTCTAGAGGCCAAACACTTGGATGGCTAACGTTGATCAAGCGAAGGAATTTATTCGGTGGAATTCAAGGAGAACGCGAAAGAATTGGAGGTGAACTTGTACCAGAGGAAGCTTTGATTCACGAGGGTATAATTTTATATCTCTATCTCTTTCGTCAATTGATAATTGAACACAAGGAAAGATCATGGAGATGGTTTGTATGAAAAATTTTAAAAACCGTTTTATCACGCTTCCGCTCTATTTATGTAATTTGATTGAATGCTTGTGTTATATACAAACCTAACACATAACCCAACAATTATCAACACACTAAGGAGGGTCAAAGGATCCTTGTCTTAAGTGACTAAAGCTTCAAGTCTGCTGGGCTTGGAAAGAGGGTCTTCTGGGTCTTTGTCTTAATTGACTAAAGCTTCAAAGTCTGCTGGGCTTGAAGCGGAAGGGCGTTACGTCCTTATCTTATGACTAAATGCCTCATGTTTGCTGGACTCTAGGAGGGTCAGAGGATCATTGCCTTAGTGGCTAAAAATAACTCATGTCTGCTGGACTTGAGGAGGGTCAGAGGATCCTTGCCTTAGTGGCTAAAAACAACTCATGTCTGCTGGACTTGAGGAGGGTTAGAGGATCCTTGCCTTAGTGGCTAAAAATAACTCATGTCTACTGGACTTGAGGAAGGCGAAACGTCCTTGTCTTAGTTACTAAATTTTAATGGATTTCGTACTTGTTGAAGTAGAAGAGTGGAGTAAGAGTTGTTCAGTCTCCGAACCACTTAAAACATCTTGTGTCATTTACTTTATGTCATTTAAATTATGCACAATAACTGCTATATCTGCTACCAACCATATCATAGATTTAATCATAGAGCTGAGTTTATGTTTATATCTTTGAAGGGATTCCTAAAGTATATTCCGCTGTGCATAAATTGATTCTATTAATCAAAATTGTTATACTTTCGTGATAAACGGAAAAAGTTTTAAAGGATCAATTCAACACCCCCTTCTAGATCTTTATTGTGTCCCAGGGAACTAACAAAAACCTCTCTAACTTAGATCTAAGTCTAGTTATTCTCATCAAATCTTCCACTAGTCTATAGTCAATCAATCCATACAAAGCTAAAGGAGGAAAAAACTCATAATCCCAATGTTCATTCTCATCTCTACTCTGGTTTTAATTTACGATTACGGTGTTTGGGCTTTATGTCGTTTATTTCGTTTTCTCATTTTAAGGCTCTCCTAGCATCCCAGATCATATCTAGTGGTGTGTGGATCCTATTTTTGGGATTATGGATGGTTAGAGAGAAATTCTCACAGATAAAATCTCCTCCTAATCAACCGAGGATATCCTTTTAATAATTTCTCGATTTCGACATTAATTTGACTCCTTTTATTGATTTAATTTTTGCTTGGGCATTCTTTTCTTTTGATTTTTAGGTCACCAAAGGATCCTAGATTAATATCTAGTGGTGAGGGGATCATACCTTTTGACCACAGATGAATTCTCACAAATAGAATCTCCTTATAGCCAATCTATAATATATTTTTGATTAGATCTCGATATGTTGTTTTCTAGATCTATGAGTCTCATTCCCTAGATTCTAAATTCCTTTAATAGATCTCGTCGATACGTGATAGATCCTTGCAATTTTGATGATAGGTGGTGATATAATTCGATTCCTATGATATTGTTAACGATATAATTACGATGTTATTGATTTGTTATGCGATCTATGGATTTAAGGTTTATGGAAGTCATTTCCTAAACTTTAAACTCCGTTTATAGATTATGATGCATTGTTAGGCATGATTACGAATTATGTGAGCCTAGGAATAAATTCAAGGCCCTTAAACATCGTGCTTAACGGGAATTGAAGGATATTCCTATGATGGTCATAGTTAACGGTTGTAATTTTATGATTCGATAATTGTAAATGCAATTTGGGCCTTAAAATGATATCGAGGGTTCTATCCCATGAAAATTAGTCCTTGATAGTGGATTTTGTTATTTCGAGGTACTTGGAGTTATTTAGATGACTTATATGCCCATGGGTGACTCCAATTCTATGTTCAATGCTTGATTTTATCTTTTGATTTACGAAAATATATTTTGACCGAAATTACAAAGATCTTTTAAAAAGGAATAAAACTAGGTTATTAGATTAATTCTAGGCTAAAAATCGGAAGTAATGAAAAGCGTTGATTCCTATTTAACGAAGGGTTTGCAAAACAATGTTTTTCCTAAATGACACCTTAAATTTCTTATCGAACGAAACTAAAATGAACTCTTCTTTGAATCAAATAATTCGTGTATAGGTTCAAAAAGGCTCAAAAATTGCTTTCAAAATAATCACCACAAAACTTTGACAACCCTAGGAGACAAAACCCTAAATGATTTGTATGGTTTAGGAGAAGAAACCCTAGATTATATTTTCAACTTGGCCTTTAGGAGATGTATGATACCCTAGTTTTCGACTTAGACGACATGGGAGACGATACCTTATACTTTACGTTTCGACTCAAATCTAGGAGACAATACCCTAGATTTCAACTTTTAAATACGAAATCAAATTGATTCTAGGAGACGATACCTTAGCCTTTTCCCAACGACACAACTTACATAGGCACATAACAAAAACACACATTTCACGCTTCTCAAGCAATATATTTAATCTTTTAAAGGAAAAATATTAGGAAACAGTAATCATGTTTCACATAAATCGGGGGGTGCCTAACACCTTCCTCTCACTTAAGTAAGCTCCTGAACTCTATGAATCTTAGTTGCGAACCAATTTTATGGAGTCGCATAATGGGCCATCTCGATTATCAAAACCTAAAAGTTTGGATGAGTTGGTACATTCATTTAAATCTTTACTAACTGGCGACTCTGTCTAGTTGGCCCACTTTAAAATCAAACTTTCGAACTCCATTGACATTAAGTCGATTTCTCCAAAAAACACCCAAAGAAATAACGATCTCTAAAAATGACCTAAAAGAAAAAATCCCAACATCGACAAGAGTTTTTTAGAGAACGTGGGTTTAGGGGTGGTTTTGAAAAAACTTACTTAAAGTCGACAGGATTCGAAAGTTTGATTTTAAAGTGGGTCGATTAGACAGAGTCGCCAATTAGTAAAGATTTAAATGGATGTGTCAACTGTGACGCCCCCAAATCCAGGTACCTTCAAACCCGGGTCCGGTGCTACACGGTACTACAACATCCACATATATCTAACTATATAATCTTAATGTCACGAATATAATTACTATATTATTACATCATATCTGTCCAATCTCAAGTTCTATATACCTTTACATGTTCAAAACATCATAATACTATTAATTATTACATAATACTATTATTCTATTACATAATAGCTTCTATTCATTCATCTTTTTCTTTCCCTTGTCCTTACCGGAACCTTCAACCCGCTCGGGCTTAGCTGAAATATTTAATTTTAAAGCAAAAATGAACATTTAATTGCTCAGGAAGTATATTAGTTTAATAACATTAAAATAAAGAATCATATCATCATTATTCAACAACTGAACAATAGTTGTGAAACATTCTGAATAAACAGGAATAATACTTTACTTATGTTTAAAACAATATTTTTGAAACGATATACTGAGCGGTCATAAGACCTTGAACTTTTATTTTCGGTTCATAAAAGGTTTCACAGTATTCAACTGCAAACCAATATGCTTACGAGCACTTCTAGGTGATCAACCTATGGTACTCTATGTTGATCAATACTCTACTGAAAATGACTATATGCGTTTGTTTAGGCATATCAGGCCTTGCCGGAATAACCGACTAAAATTACCCCTAATATTAGGGTTATTCATCTCATACATACCTCGGAATCCTAATCAAAATAATTTAGTTGGATAGCTCTACTTAATATCAATAATATTTCAAATATTTAATAGCAAATCGATAAAACATTTTAATACATGTCTAGCCGGAATCAAATGGCATCGACGTATTCCTTAAAGAGTTCATGAATATCGAACTTGAAAGCTTGAACAGTTTATATCATAGCATAGCTTGAACACTTGTACAAATGCTAAAATATTTGTATAAATATGGAATTCACATAATCATATGCCCTACACAATTTAAAAGAACAAGGTGGAATAAAGTTAGAAAACTTGTCTTATGCGTTCTTTAAACTTTACGCTAATTTTGCACGTCGTATGCCTTACACAATTAATTTCATATTTACATACTAATTAGCCACATAATTAACGCCAAACATTGGTTTACATTACCTTAATATCACTTTCAAAAATGTTTCTTTTTATTCGAAACTTAATATTAAACTATGTCTTTAAGACTTAGCCCATCGCCATGACACTTGCACAATGAACGTCCAACAAGCCTACATGAACGTCCAACGCCCGGGCACATAGCAGCTCAGCATTGGGCCTCCTGCCGTATCGGCGCTGCGGCACCCCAAATAGCCTTGGGACTGGCGCTGCGGCGCCAGCCATACAGGCTCCCTACTGTAAGTGACGTCAGCATGTGCAATTTTTTGTTTTCGACGCGTCTACTTCGTAACGTCATGACTCGCTCATCCGATATTAGAATGAGTCCGTTCTTGAGCCATTTTCTAGCTTGTAACATCCTTTACAAATCTCCTAGAAGATATAATTTGTCTAACTCTCTAACAAGCCTAAAAATTAGCTCAAAAATCCTTCGTGGGCTAGTTTTGCTACTTGACATTTCTAACGTCCCTTTTTCAACTTAACGTAACTTACTCATCTGAAGTCGGAATGAGCTCGTTCTTGAGCCTACTGCTCACGATTACTATGAACAACAAAATCCCTGAAAAACTAAATTGTTTCGGAAGCATTATTTACCTGTAAACTTGGCCCGAAAGTCGTACCAAACTAGGATTTTCTTCATTTGACGTCTTTTACTAAAATTTTTTCCATAACTTCGTTATAACATATTTTTACTCCGCATTTTCATAACTTGCATATGTATATTTTCTTCTTTCTGGATTTTAATATTAACTTACGGACAATAAGTTAAGCTAGTCCGATAAACAACAAATACAACGTTTTTCATACTTTCTTGGTTTTGTTCATTATTATCATTATGTTTTCACTTATCATGCTTTATTTACTGCTGATTTAGTCCACTAAGGTCATCAACCTTATTCCTCCGGATCCTTTATGATCCTCATTAACCAACAACAACCATCACAAGCAACACACACACACACACACACACACATATATATAAAGCTTAAAGAATGGTTTTAGGGTTTAGGATTTTTTACCTTTGTGTTCTTGTTTGAGGTTTGATGGAGATGATTATTTTGCTAGCTTTTTTCCTTCCTTTTCTTACTTAAATCTGACTCTCTCTCTCTCTCCCTTTCTCTTTTTCTCTATAGTTTCTTTTCTTGCTTTGGTGAATTGGTAAGGAATTATGAAGAGAATAACTTGTATTTATAGGAAAAGCAAAAGTTGGGGTATTAAGGTCTTTAAGTCATCTTTGTTAGGGTTTCTATATTGTCCCCTTAGCTTAGGTCTTGTGTGGTCAATCCCCTATAACTTCTCAATCTTACTAACCAATCCTTGGCTAACTTAATCCTCCAACAATTAAACTAACTAAGATTGGGTTAAAATGATCAAGCTAGGACTTTTAGGGTTTTATGTGGTTGGGCATTTAATGTGAGGCTTGTAAGTGGCCAAGCTTTGGCCAAGCTTCCTCAAGAAGCTTAAGTGGTCGGGTATCCCACCTTAGGGTCCCCCCCCCCCACTTGGCTTGGTTTCATCTTTTCCCAATTCCTTGACCCATCTTTGACTTCATTAAGTTTGGGCTTGGTATGGACTTGATTTAATCTTGGTTTGGGCTATTCTTTGGGCCCCCATCACATTTAGTTTGGGCCTCAATTAAATCATTCTTGGGCCTCCTACATTACTTCCATTTGGGCTCCTAATAACAAAGCCCTAAGGATTGACAATTAAATTAGCCTTTTAATTAACTTTTATAATTCGTTCGATTAGCCGAAAAATCGCATTTTTCGTTTTTAAATTTTATTAGAGTAATCTCGTGACATCATATAAACGCTATGGCGCCATTCGAAAAATCAAAAAACAGAAAAGGCCTTTTTAACGTGAATAGTGTTTTTACGTCTTTTCTAGGAAAATTTTTATTTTCGTCTACGAAACCCTAATTCGTAAATTCTAACACGTAAACACAATATATGTCATAATATGACCTTTAAACACATAATACAGAATAATATTCATACAAACTCATTTTATTTAATAATATTCATAAACCCTAATTACAAGACTAAGTGGTCGGGCATCCCCCCTAGGGTCCCCCCCCCCACTTGGCTTGGATTCATCTTTTCCCAATTCCTTGACCCATCTTTGACTTCATTAAGTTTGGGCTTGGTTTGTGTAGTGTGACAACCCGAAAATTTAGAAATCTTATATGATTAAATTAAAGGTTAAAGAATAAAACCTAGATAGGATTTGTAGATTTATTTAAAATTTCTAAGAAAAACCTATATGGTTTACCATTTGAAAGAGAATAAAGAAAATATGGGTTACAAATTTTCAAAACCCAAGAAATGAATTTATATGTACTTGAATGAATATTATGGATAAGGTATTACAATACCTATAAATTTGAGGTAAACAAAAGGATTATTGTTAATTAGTGGTCTTAGTATTTTAATTATATACTAATGACTTAATTTAAGAGATTTATTTTAGTATATCAATTTATTAAATTAGTTGGTGTGAATATGTGAGTAAATGAATATGAATCTTATGTGTTTGTTTATATTTGTTATTTATATAAACAAATAAAGGAAGGTCTTGTAACCTAATTATATATTAGGTATAAAAATTAAAGTAACCAAGGGTTATAATATTGGAGAATTTTAATATCAAACAATTGATAAGATAATAAGATAATTAAATATTCAATTAAAGTGAATATAGTATGGGAATAAATTTTGTACATTAATTAATATAGGTATTAATTAATGAGAATTATGTGTTATATGGATAATTTATTTTAATAGTCCAATTAGTAAGGAAAAAGCTAATGGACTAGCCTAATTAGTTTATTAACCAAGCCCATTCATTTAATTAATCATGAACTTGGATAATTAATGTGTGGACTAATTAAATTAGTCTAACATTTAATAAAGGGACATTTACATTTAGTAGTACATTTTTAGAAATAATTACAATAATGGTGCATAGATAAAATAATTACAAAAATAATACACTTTTCCATATTTATTTACAATATTAGTGCAATTAGGATTCCTTAATTTAGGGGATAATATCACTTTCTCCCTCCTCCATTCTATCCCTTTAATTTAGTTTCCATATCAGTTTTTAAAAAAAAATAAAATACCCATTCTCTCTTTCCCCTCCCTCCCTCCCACCACCTCTCCCCGCCGCCCTCCCCCCCCCCCCCCCCCCCACCGCCCCTCCGCACCCCTCCCTCCGCCTCCCTCCGCCCCAGCCCCTCCCTCCCTCTCGCCCCCTCCTTCTGCCTCCCTCCCTCCCGCCGCAAGGTAACCAAACCTTCATAGCAAGGTAACCAAACATTGATAACAAGGTAACTAAACATTCATACTAAGGTAATTAAACCTTTATACCAAGGTAACCAATATTATGAATGGTTACCAACTCAACATTATACAGTAACCAAAATTAATTTAATTAGTAACCATAATTTTTTCATATTGCAGTTGGTAACCAAACATTCATAGCAAGGTAACCAAACATTCATAGCAAGGTAACCAAACATTCATACCAAGGTAATTAAACCTTTATACCAAGGTAACCAATATTATGAATGGTTACCAACTCAACATTATACAGTAACCAAAATTAATCTAATTAGTAACTATAAATCTGAAACACATCCAAATCCATTTCAACTCATTAATTTAAACCTAAGTAACCAAAGGTGGATTGGTTACTTTGGTATGAAGGTTTGGTTACCTTGGTATGAATGTTTGGTTACCAACTGCACTATGAAAGAACTGCAGTTGTAGAAGTGGATTGGTTACTTTGGTATGAAGATTTGGTTACCTTGGTATGAAGGATTGGTTACCTTGACATGTGAAGACTCCATTGACGCCACCATGAGCTTGAAGACTCCATTGACGCCACATGGCGGGGGAGGGAGGCGGTGGAGGGAGGGGGAAGGAAGGCGAGAGGAAGGAGGGAGGCGGGGGAAGAAGGAGGCGGTGGAGGGAGACGGGAGGAGGCGGTGGGGGAAGGGAGGCAAAGGAGGGAGGGAGGCGGGAGGAGGGGGAGGGAGGAGGGAGGCGGGAGGAGGCGGTGGAGGGAGGAGGCGATAGGGGAAGGTGCCATTAAATAGAGAGGAGTAAATAGGGTGGTTATAGTTCTCCTTGATTTAAGGGATAATGATTTAATGGGTTTATTCTTGTTGCACTCTTTTTGTAATTATTTTGTTAGTGCATGTAATTATTTTGTTAGTGCACTATTCTTGTAATTTTTTACTAATTGTTGTATACTTATGTAAAGAACCCTTTAATAAACTAGTAGTCCAAATGTGGAATAATAATAGTGGACAACTAGTAGCTCTAACTAATCAAAAGTGAGCCCAAAATAATTTAAAATGAAATCCAATTGTTAGCCCAATTGGGGAGCCCTTTTAGCAACTTAATTAATATGATAAAGCAATAAAAGAAAAAAGAAAAAGGTGACAAAAAGCAAAGGGTCAGCCGCCCATTGGGCCCCACCATGGGATGAGGTGTTAATCTTTAAAAGCTTTCTTCTAAGGATGAATAAGGAAGTACAAATTAGCAATGATCACCTATCCACCAAGTTGTCACTTTGTGTAAGGAAAGAGAATGCTTGCAATGATGGCAAAATATATAGATATAATTTATATATCTATAGGATATGTAAGTATTAAATTCAATAAAGCAAAATTTGGGCAAGAAAGGGAGGAAGTATACATGTGGAAATGAGAGAGTATTTTTAGCACATGGGTGAAATCATTACCTCCCCACATAAGTCATGTGTCACCATTTTAGTGGGTCACCAAGATTACAAGCTAGATAAAAAAGATAAGATAGAGAGAGAAGGTGGAAGATATTGGAAGATTAGAATAGATATACCACTTATATCTATACATATTTACTTCATTTTCATCTCTTTCATCTCCAAACCCAAATAGCCAAAAAGAAAAACAAAATAGAAAGAAGAGAAAGGGGGAGAGAATCCGTGGGTTGGAGAGGAAGAAGAGGAGGGGGAGAGCTCATGCTACCAAGCTCACTAACCATCTTGGAAGAAGAAGTATAGCACAAAGGAAAAGGTATAAAACTTCTAAAAACCTTAAACCCTAACTATTTCTTTCGTTTGATTTGATTTTTTTTATGGTATGAAGTTATGATCTTAGGGTATAAACCCTTAATCTACATGCTAGATGATGTTTTATACTTGGTTGTGCTCAATTTGGGTATTGATGTGTTTGGATGGTTAAGAAAAGAAAAGAAACAAAACTATGTTTGGAAAAACAATTAGAAAACCCTAATTGTTTAACACTTTGTAAGTTTATAACTTGAGATCTATAAACTCTTTTTGCGATCCGTCAAAGAGAAGTACTAGATATAAAAGTTAACTACTAAATCCAAGTGGTAGAAGTAGAAAATAATGTGTACAAAATTTGCAGGGACTGTTTTTACCAAAACAGTCCAGGTGGTTCAAAGGGGAAAAAGGGCTGCTACAGGGCAGTCCCATCCAGGGGCATTTTCGTAAATTTTTTATGCTCTAAAAATTCTAAAAATTTTTGGAGTGCTAATAGGAGATGTTATATAAGTCCTGTAAAAATTGAGAATTTTTGGCCATGTAGAATGAAATTTATGGATTTTATGGCGAAGGACCTCAAATCGGGAAACGGGACCAAACCCACTGATCCCTTGCTTATGTGCACTGTTTTGACCCCTTAACATGTGCAATAAATTCATGACTTTTTACCACTGAAAATACAGGGAGTTAGGTAGCTCCTGTGCAAAAATCGCCGCATTCCGACTTGTAACGAAGAATCTACGGCTAAAATAAAAACGTAGAGTTTTTCGACGAAAACGGCTAAAATTGGAGTTCTATAACTCCGATGGCCACGAAATTTTAACTGGAATCTCTTGTTAATATGTATAAGATGCTATCAAAAATTTGGAGTTATTAGAGTTGTGCAAGATAGTGATCATTTTTCTTAGTTTCGAAAGTTAAAACGGACGTTTGAAAAATATTAAAGAAAATTGAAAACTTTCATAAGGAAAGTATTTGTGAGTATAGAATATATGTACATATGTGTGGTAAGATTTGAAGAAAATAAAAATCGATGATTAAAAGAGGTTAAGTCATTTTAAGAATGCAGCTTCCAATACGGTTTGCTATATCCATATTTCGGCTTGCTGAATTGATTGAATCCGGCTTGCTGAATTGGTGAATATAGTTTGCTGAATTAATGAATCCAGTTTACTGAATTAGTAAATCTAGCTTGCTGAATTATAGGATAGTTTGAATCCAGGGTGCTAGATTGGATGCTAGTTTGAATCCAGGTTACTGGATTAGTATGTTTAGATAATCCAACTTGCTGGTTTAGGTATTCAGGCTTAATGGATTATAAAGAGAACTTATAAAATGAAAAGACTTAGTGTTAAGTCATAAGATTTATGATAAAATAGTAGTACAGTTGTGTTCTTTAATAGTTGATGTATAGCAGCTGGGCTAAACAATTCCTTTAGGGAGCGGAGGTATATACGAACTAGCAACCGATCTAACTCTCTGTGAAAACAGTGTAGACGAGACGGAAACTAGTTTGTTGGTTGTTTGTGGGAAATCACTCAGCATACTATATTGGACACTGTTAAAGACTCGATGTGTGCTAACATTAGAATTATGAATGCATATAGTGCCAAGGTGTTATCTAATATTTAGTTATGTGGTTAAATGTTAGATAATTTATTGATAAAGAAGTGATATTATAAGGTGATATATGTGATGCTAATTGAAAGATCAATCTTATAACTAATAGGTCTTTCATAAGAGATTAAGTTAAATTGCGTAGCTGTAATCGACGGTACAGGCAAGTTTCATCTTACTCAACTTTTATATTGAGCAAGTTTCTCTATCCTTACTCAAGTTTATATTGAGCAAGTCCCTCTAAACTCAAACTTGAGTTGCTATGTTTCAAGCATGCTAGTGGTTTAATTCTTGATAATTATTCCACCTCCTTAAGTTATTGATTCGCACTTAGTACATGTTGCATATGTCTATCAGGTATGAAAGGCTGATCACCTTCATTACCATAAGGTTCAGTTAAATTTGTTCATGGTCATTATTAACACCCTGTATTATTGAATTCAATCACTCAATCATTGAAATTTTGATTCATGCTCTTTCACAATTATTATATTGTTGAAAAGTTCTAAAGCTTATTTATTCTTTCAATCATGATATATCTTTATTGTATTTAACTTGCTGAGCAAAGTAGTTACTCACCCTTGCTATATCATGATAACAAATTTCAGATTTAAAGCGAACGTTCGAGGAAAGACAGTACAAAAGCAAAGGACAAGATTAGATGGTTATGCATATTAGCTAATTAGTTATCTGATGTAAATGATATTGTAAACCTTTTAAGTTACTGAAGGTAAATATGTATTAAAATAAAGGTTATAAACCTTGGGGTATGTAGCAGAATTTATTGTATAAACAATTTATGTTTATATCTTCCGCAGTAGTTGTAAATATGATGTATCGTGACTGTAGACACCCAAATTTTGCGTTTCCTTCTACTAACCATGACAGGAGGGCGAAATCGACAATTGAACCGGCTTGCGGAAGCAAAGGAGCGGGCACAAGGGCGAGCGCCCGGCACCGCCGCAATGATTTGGGCAGCCCAAGTCGACGTGACAGCATGATCGTCCGAGGCAGGCCTTTCCGAATGAGGTGGCACGTCTCCCGGAAGTTCCCGGACTGCGGAATACGAGCCTGTCAGCGAAAACCGACGTTGCGGTACGAAAATCAAGGCGTGGCACGAAAATCTGAGAAAAGTCAAGCCCGCCAGCCGCGGATAGATCTGCGGCCAAGTGGGTGCGCCAGCACGAAAAAAACCGGGAAATCAGCACTACCAGCTGAGTGCCGATGGGAGGCGTGCCAGCTGGCCAGCCGCAGATCCATCTGCGGCCAGCCGCAGATAGATCTGCGGCTGGCTCTGGCCAGCCTATTTAAGCCAGCTTCAGGCAGCATACAGGAGGTTCAGCAAAAAATTTGAAAGAGGAAGAATTCCAGCGGAAAACAGCAGCAAAACTCGAAAATTGAGGAAGAAATAGCATAAATTTTGCAATCAAATTGGAAGGAAAAGAGAGAAAAAAGAGAGGAATAATTTTCTTTTGATTTGATTGTATCAAATAGTTTCTTTCCTTCTATTCAAATACATCAAGTTCACATCCATTTGGATATCAATTGCAAGGTGAAATCTCTTTTGTGATATCAATTTCTATCATATCATTTGATCAAATTAGATGCAATTTTTCATGTAATTTATTGATTGAACAATGAATTAGGGATTATGAGTGAAGTTTCCATCGGAATAAAACTCTTCCTAATAACCCGATGATATTCGTTCATTAATTTCTTTGTTTGTTTTAAGGTGTTATATTTGGTGTCAATCCCTTTAAAATCGTCATTTTAGGATGTCTTGGTATTGTTAGATTATCCGGGTTGGTTTATTTTCTTGTAATATCCGATTGTTTGTGTGTGGATACTTGGTTGTGAGCCTAGGAAAGCGACCCCGAGGTCCCCAATCCGATGATGGACATATCTTGATGTAAGAAGTAGAAATGACGTAGTTTTCGTTGTAAGCGTGTAATCGTCGGGCCTTAAAACGACGCCAAGGCGAGAATCGTGTTTTAAGGCCCCGAAATAGTGAAACTTGTGATTGTAGGCGTTTTGTTTGGGGTTATTTTGATGGCTTACATGCCCATGAGTAGCCCCAACGCATTTTAATGCTTGATTTGATTTATGACACGAAATTGATTTCAAAGCTAAATGATAAGATTTTCATAAAAATCAATCAAAGTAGGATATTAGGATCACGAGGTTAAAATTTGAGAAATGTTGATGAATGTCGATTCCTATCTAACGAGAAAGCTAAAGAAAATCGTTTTCAAACATCACAAAATTTGATTTTAGAAATAAGTAACGTTTTATTAAATCTTTGTGCATAGGGTGAAAGAGATTCTAGAAATTTGCCCATCATTTTATGAAAGCAACGTATAGATCTCGATTCCTATTTAGACGGAGGTTTTAAAACTCTTATTTTGCCAAAACGACACTTAATGAAAATCTCATAGTTTTGGACAATTAAAATCAAACTTTTCTCATAAAGAATAAAGCTTTCTCGTGTATACCGAAAAGATATTCCGAAGCATTCTCAAATTAAAACACGATTTTCCCTAAAATCCAAATGACTCTTTCATACAAATTCCCCACAACATTCACATAGGCGCATACACACACACACACACACATGCACATTCATGAATTAAAGGATAGGAAAGCATCAAGATTGCGGGGGGTAAACCGTGTTTCACGGAAGTCGAGGGGTGCCTAACACCTTCCCCTCACTTAAACAAGCCCCCGAACTCTATGAATCTCGATTCGCAGACCAATTAATTCGGAGTCACACATGAGCCAGCGATTTATAAAAAACGAAAACTCGGATGAGTTGGTACATCCATTTCAAATATACCAACTGGCGACTCTGGTCAATTGGCTCATCATAAAAACGACCTTTCAAAACCCCGTCGACCTCAATGCCGACCTTTTCCAAAAAATCATCTAAACCAAAAGGCTAAAATTGGAAAAGGAATAGAGAAAGCGAAAACCCGGCGTCGACAGCTGGCGACTCCGCTGGGGACATTAGAGGGCTTAAGCCGCTTTCAAATCTTGATGCTATCCTATCCTTTAAAATTTATGAATATGTATGTGCGTGCAACATTTTGACCTATTTTACTTATTGTTGTGTGAATGTGTGCTTTTGTCCAATGAATGAATGATTGAATGGAGTTGATTTACCTTAAAGTAATCATTTGCATACGGTGAGGACGATGAATGTGAATGTATGTTGAGATTGTACCTCCTCCTGAGGCGAACCCGTCGGTTGCTTATTACTGGACTCGATGGGGCTGCTCCCCGGAGATGGCTCAGGAAACGAACCACTCAAATCCGCTCCAATCGAAAGGGCTCAAACGAGTAGATTGCGAAGATTTGGGAACCTTCATGCCGAAAAGCCCGTGAGAGTAACCCTAGGATAGGTCAGCCTCTGATTAACCCAACGCAGGATAAGTCTCTTCATGCCCTTTTACGTTTCTGCGCATAAATGCCATAATTCCATTGCAACATATTCATATATGCTTCCCCTTTATGTCAAAAGAAAATACTAACCTCTGTGTTTTGCAGGGAACGACACGGGAAGCATAAATCATATCTGGCATGTATTATTTTCAATAATGAACCGCTAACGAGTTGTTTTGCAGAAAAAGATTAAAAAACCCAAAAACACACAAAAGGTTACGGTTTTAGCATGCATCCATTCTGTCATTTCCCCAGGACTAAGCTTCGAACCATCGTTTCGCAGGATTGCTCCTCAAACCCGTTCGCAGTCTAAGAGAGCCCAGAATTCTACATCTGAAATGGCTGATATTCCTAACCATAATTCCATATCTCGGGAGGAGTTTGATGATTTCAAAAAACAGATGATGGAAATGGCCACAATGTTAAAGGAACAGTTCTTAATCAGACTGGATCCGGTAAACCAAGGATCGCATAATACTCCACCACCAGGGGATGACCAGAATCCTCCTAAAAATGGTACAAACTTGCTTAAAGAGGACCAACCCCGACTCAAGGACGAGCCAGTCATCCCAAAGGCCGTTCCCATACCTAGCAGGACAGTGATTACCATCCCAGAAGAGGGGGACAATGACGACCTTCGGAGAAAAATGAAAACACATGGAGGAGACCATCCAATCTCTAAAGGGCATAGGCTCCCTGGGCAGGGTTAATTACTCAGATCTATGTGTTTTCCCTGGAGCCAGATATCCAGAAAAGTTCAAAGTTCCCGAGTTTGAAAAATACAATGGAAAGGGAGACCCCTATACACACTTGAAAAATATACATTGGAGAACTCGGGTCTTATGCCGAAGACGAGGGGTTAAGAATGCAACTATTCCAGAAAAGCTTAACAGGGGAGGCAAGAATCTGGTATGCCCGCCTCGACAACGCCCGAATCCACAACTGGGAGGAATTGGCCCATACCTTCTTAACCCAATACAGCTTTCAGGCCCAGATGGCTCCTGACAGGTACCAAATGACAAAGGTTAAAGAAACAGCCTAGGGAATCCTTCAGGGAATATGCACAACGGTGGAGGGGCATGGCCGCACAGGTAACCCCCCCGATGAGCGAATCAGAGATGGTAATGACCTTTGTAGACATTCAGGAGGCGCCGTATTATGAGCGGGTCATCTCGGGGATTGGAAGACCCTTTGCTGAAATGATTAAACATGGAGAGATGGTAGGACATGGGGTTGAAATCGGGTAAAATCCGGGATCTCACTGCTTTAGAAACTGCTGCGAGCAAATACAGAATGGAAACTATGGCAGCACTTCCCGGAGGGTCCAAAAGAAGAAGGAAGAGGATGTTTCCCTCATCTTACAAGGGTCATCCAGAAAAACAGAATGTCATCTTCCGGTTCAGGTACAGAGGGGAGGGGCCATCCCGTCAGCCAAACTTCACAGATCAAAAGAGCAGAGGGGCGAAGAAGATATGAGGCCTCGCAAAACCGAGTATTCACCCCGCTCGGGGAGCCGCTTGAACGGATATTAGCGGTATTAGTAGCCCAAAAGAAGATAATCAATTTGGCTCCCCCAAGTGACCCGAAGGGAAGGAGATTTGATCCAAGCAAACGGTGCGCCTATCACTCAGGTTCCCCGGGTCATGATACACAAGATTGTTGGACATTGAAACATATAATTCAGAACATGATCGACAATGGGGAAATTGTGGTGGAGCAACCGGACTCCCCGAATGTTAAGGCAAATCCCCTGCCAAGACATGATGGGGGGGAAGTCAATGTGACGGAGGCAAGTGAGGCTGGGGGGCCGCCAAGGTTGAACTATGTGCAGAAAATTGAGAAAATGATCAACGTGATACATGATCACGGGAGTGCACGGGGAGCGTCCGATGTGAGGCCCTCCTTTATCCAGCGCATTTCATCTGACCTGACCATCGATAATTGGACCCAGAAACCAGTGATATCCAAACAAGGGTAAAGCTCGACGTCAGGGTGGTTAACCCTAGAGGATGGGGGAATGAAGAAGTTTTATTTTGTTGTTATTTTATTTCTGCATAATTGTGTCGTTTCTTCGTGTTATTTGAAAATTGCGATCGTCGTGAAAAATGATTTATATATGACAAGTACTTTGTTTTATGTCAGGTTGTACCAATTTGAGTATTCCTTGCCTAACAAACGATCTTTCAGATTTGAATGGTGATTATGATTTTGACATTGAGCTGGATTTCGATTTGATGGGCATTGAGCAAGACGAGACAGATTACGACGACGCACCTGAAGAGATCAAAGGATGGGTCGAAGATAAACCCAAACCCAATTTGGACCAAACCATCACTATAGATATCGGAACCCCTGACAATCCAAAAGAACTCAAGATAGGGACAGACCTTGCCCCCAGCCAAAAAACAGAAATAATTGAGTTACTAAACCAATATGAGGATGTCTTTGCCTGGTCGCACGAGGATATGATCGGATTGTCCACCAACATTGTGGTGCACCGGTTACCTATCAAGGAGGGTTTCAGGCCTGTCAAGCAGGAAACTAAGAAAGTTGAAACCTGAGTGGAGCTTAAAAGTGAAGGAAGAGATCATCAAAACAGTTCAGGGCGGGAATCATTATGGTGTCCACTTACCCGGAATGGCTATCCAATGTGGTCCCAGTGGCTAAACCTGGAGGAAAGGTGAGGGTATGCGTTAGACTACAGAGATCTAAACAAGGCCAGTCTCAAGGATAACTTCCCGGTGCCTTTCATACACATCCTGGTAGATAACACAGCCCAGTACGAAATGTATTCTTTTGTGGATTGCTTTGCGGGATATCATCAGATAATGGTGGCGGGAAGAAGACCGGGAAAAGACCGCATTCATCACCCCCTGGGGCACTTTCTGCTATAGACGACTGGCTTTCGGTCTCACAAATGCAGGGGCTACTTATCAGAGAGCCATGATGGCCTTGTTCCACGATATGATGCACAAGGAGATAGAGGTCTACGTGGATGACATTATTGTGAAATCGAAGGTAGAGTCCGATCATATAACTCATCTCAAAAAGCTATTCGATCGGCTCAGAAAGTATAATTTGAAACTCAATCCAGCCAAGTGCGCTTTCGGAGTACAGTCGGGCAAGCTCTTGGGTTTCCTGGTTTAGTGATCGGGGCATTGAGTTGGACCCAGCAAAGATTAAGGCCATTGTGGATATGCCGGCACCCCACACAGAGAAGGAGATAAGAGGATTCCTGGGGAGAATAAACTTCATCAGCCGTTTTATATCCCACTTGACGACTACATGTGAGCCGATTTTTAAACTGTTAAGAAAAGGGGTGTCCCAAGAATGGAATGAGCAATGTCAGAGGGCATTTCAGACCATTAAGAAACAATTGACGGAGGCACCAGTGCTGGTACCCCCGAAGGATGGGATCCCTCTGTTTATGTATATATCGGTAAATGCCATCGCGATGGGATGTATGTTGGGACAGAAAAATGAGGCGGGTAAAGAGCAGGCCATCTATTACCTCAGCAAAAGATTTAGCCAATGTGAGCAGAATTACACTCCCATTGAGAAGACCTGTTGTGCTCTGGCCTGGGCTGCAGGGAGATTACAGCACTACCTCCACGGGCATACAACATACCTGATATCAAGAATGGATCCCCTGAAATATATTTTCGAAAGGCCCATGCTGAATTGTCGACTATCAAGATGGCAGTTAATTTTACAACAGTTTGACATGGTGTACGTGACCCAGAAGGCCATGAAAGGGCAGGGAATTGCAGATCAGTTGGCAGAAGCCCCGGCAGGAGGGATGGAGCCGTTAGAAAACTCCTCTCCCGGGCGAGGATATATTTTGGGTATCACGCGAAAAATGTGATGACGAGGGACAATTTTGGAAGCTGTATTTTGATGGTGCCATGAATGCCGAGGGGGCGGGAGCCGGAGCGGTCCTAGTCTCTATCACCGGAGAACAATACCCCGTGGCCACTAAACTTCGTTTCAGCAATTCGAACAACACCGCTGAATACGAGGGGTGTATCTTGGGACTCCGATTGGCCCGTGACATGGGAGTAAAAAGACTAGCGGTGTTCGGGGATTCAGAATTGATAATCAGACAAGCAATCGGGGTATACAACACTAAGGAGCTTCGGTTACTTCCATACCATCGTTGTGTCACCCAGCTTACGCAAGAGTTCGAAGATATCGCCTTCCGCCATATTCCTCGGGGACGAAATGATTTTGCCGATGCATTGGCGACTTTGGCTTCCTTAATCCACGTGATCAAGAGTAGGGACAGTCCACAGATTGAGATCACCGTACAGAATGCCCCGGCATATGAGGAAGATGTGGCAGTGTTATCAAACGAGGTGGTGTTGACAAGGCAGCCCTGGTATCACGACATCAGGGAATATCTGAGAGACAGATCCCTTCCCGATCAGGCAAATCGGACTGAAAGGATGAGAATTCAAAAGATGGCGATGAAGTTTTACCTGAGTGGCGATTCACTTTACAAAAGGGATGCCGGGTTGGGACTGTTGCAATGCGTAGACGAAACGCAATCCCAAAGGATTATGAATGAAATCCATGGCGGGGTGTGTGGGCCACATATGAGTGGACCGATGCTGGCCAAAAAGATTTTGAGGACAGGGCATTATTGGTTGACGCTGAGGGCCGATTGCGAAGATCATGTCAAACGGTGTTATCAATGTCAGGCGCACGGTAATGTGATCCATACGCCTCCCAATGAACTGCACTGTATGACCTCCCCGTGGCCATTTTCGATGTGGGGAATGGATGTAATCGGACCAATAGAGCCCAAAGCAAGCAACGGGCATCGATTCATCTTCCGTCATGATCGACTATTTCACCAAATGGGTAGAGGCAGCTTCTTTCCCTAAAGTAACTCAGGAGGTCATCGTCAGCTTCATCAGGAATAATGTCATTTGCCGATATGGGCAACCTGAGGTTGTGGTCTCCGACAATGCCAAGAATTTAAAACCACGCCCTCATGAAGGAACTGTGTGACCAGTTCAAGATTAAGCATCTCAATTCCGTCATTTACCGTCCTAAGATGAATGGGGCAGTGGAGGCTGCAAATAAAAACATCAAGAAGATCATGGCGAAAATGTCTGCTAATCATCGGGGATGGCCGGATCTGTTACCCCTCACCCTGCTGGCATACCGAACATCAACGCGTACTTCTACAGGGGCAACCCCTTACGCTTTGGTGTATGGAATGGAGGCTGTCCTGCCAGTTGAAGTTGAGATGGCGTCCCTCAGAATAGTGATCGATGCTCAGATAAGCGAGGAAGATTGGATGCAAAGTCGATACGACCAATTGGCCCTGATTGATGAAAGGAGGGTGGCTGCCGTTTGGCATGGTCAGCTATATCAACAGAGGATCTCTCGATCGTACGATAAAAAGATAAGACTTCGGAAGTTCAAGGAAAATGATTTGGTGTTGAAAAGAGTCATGCCTTGTCAAGACGAGGCCAAGGGGAAGTTTGCCCCGAGCTGGGAAGGGCCATTTGTGATCAAGAAAGTGCTATCCGGAGGAGCCCTCATATTGCAAGAAATGGATGGTGAGGTATTTCCACAACCCCTCAATTCTGACTCAGTGAAGCGGTTCTACGCTTAAATCATCAGTTCCTTTTTCCCCTGAGAGCGAACTACGTAGGACCTGATCTCCCAACTTGTGGGGGTACGTAGGCACCCATCATGGCGCGGTCCGATCCTTTAAAAAAAAAAAAAAAATAATCCTTTCCCTAACCGAAACCAATTTTCGATAGCCAGATAAAACCTTCCTACACCCTCAAAACCTTCCCGAAACCAACTGCCTAACCAGTTTCATCCCAGAATACATACCCTGATTCAACCAAACAGTTATCCAAAATCTGAGATTTCAATCCGACGAAATCAAAAGGTGTGCGGCAATATCTGTCAAATCTCCATCAAGTCTTGAGGAAAGAAAGAAGGCGAAATGTCAAAATCATGGTCAGTTGGATAAAATGATGATCCAATGGAAGGCAATGATACGACAAAAGGGGGAAAATGACTAAATTTAAATGTATGTCTATATATTAAGTCGTTTTATTACAAGATTTCTCTTTCAATAACTGATGAAACCAACATAGTCTATGCAGGAAATAAAATAATCTACAAATCTGAAACTAGCCGAAGCAGGATGGACAGGGTGGTGGATAGATCTGAAGCATCAGCATCTCCTGCAATCTGCTGCCCCATCATATCAATACGATCCAGTAAAGCAGTAGCTCGGCTGACAGTCCCAAAATGAGCATCTACCACTTCCCTGGTCTGAAATACAATGGCCTCTCTATCAGCAATGGCAGCATCTCTAGCCCGAATGGCCTCATCTCTCTCGGCAAGGGCGGCATCCCTCTCGGCTTCAGTAGTAATCAGGGCCAGGCGGAGTCGGGAATCCTCAGCGACCCGACTCGGGGCAGAATCGGCTGGGATGGAACGGTCTGTGCTATCTTCTGTGAAAATCACTCCAGAGTCATCAAAGGCCCCAGTCCGACTCAAACTAGCCGAATCCAGGTCTCCACGCAACCACTGTACGTAGGCAAATGTCTGGATGTGGCAGCTTTCACTATATTCGGCAAAGATCCTGCAATCCTAAAGCTCGTATACCTGCAGTAGATCCCTCTCTGTACAGGATGATATAAGGAATCGGTATGCGGTTGCACCCGCGAAGGGGTGTAAATCCTGTGTCTGATCAAATTGCCCCATAACCGCCAGGGGATGATAGGTCGTCACGTCCCTTAACCCAGCAATGGGAATGAAATCCATGTCAGGCACATGAGTCAAGAAGCTCATGAAGGAGCAATAGCCCGAGTAAACCAATAGATTAAAGGGGTCCTCAATGATAGACAAAAATGATGTCCAGGAAGCCACATCAGTACAACTCGCAGGACGAAGCAAAAACTGCGTGGTTATGTCATGGTTGAAGCAAAACCCTTGGCGACGAAAATGGCCGATGGGACTGAGATGACTCATGAACCACATATACAATAAGGTCGAACTCCCTCTGAAGAATCTCCCTCGGAAGGACTGGCAATATGTGGCCGACATATAGGTATCCGCCAATATCATGGGGGAGAATGGTGTGATCCTCCTGAAGGGCCCCGACGGCCGCAACAATCCGCATGTCCAAATGATCGGATCCTGCAGGCAGATACAAAACTGAGATGACGCAGGCCATCAGAACGCCCACTCTCAAGGCATCCCAGCGCTCCTCGGACACGGAAAAAATCACCGAGGAAAAGACGGAAACTGTCAGGTGAGCCAAATCGGTCAATCAAGAATTGAAGGGGAACCATATGGTCTGATGTGATTACCGGTAATAAGACGGCCCTCCGCAAACCGGTGAAAGTCAAGAATTGACGGCGCATGGAACCAACGGTAACCCTAGCACAGGGACCATCCAACGGCAAGCCGGTGAAGCGAGCATACTCCTCAAGGGTGGGGGTCAGCTCTACTGTCCCAAACCTAAACACCTGACGGGCAGGGGCCCAATAGCTCAGAAGACCATCCACAAAGCCCGCTGGCACCCGGAAGGTTAATAAGGACCAAGAATGTCCCAAAAGACCATCTACGATGACCCTATCTGCTGGCAGTAGACTGTCCAACCAGCGGAAGAGGCTGCCAACCAACCCTGTGGGAGGAATGGAATCCAAACGAACCACGACATCTGAGGACGACATCTGTGGAAAAATAGTATCAAAAAAGACTGTACAGGGGTCATTCTCTATCCATAAATAAAAAAGCATGCATCATACAGTTAATAATAAAACAGGTGAATTCCATAAAAATGAAAAAGAAACTGTGCATAAATAAATAAATGAGTTCAGTACATAGTGCATAAATGAAAAAGAAATCTAAGCAGGTGCTGATACAAAAGACCCTATCCTATCCTGGTCTAAATAAAATCAGTATCATCTATGAAAGCAGGATCCTCGAACTGATCCCCTGGAGTCGCCGAGCTCGGAGGACCAAAGTTCATATCAGGAATGTAGGGATGCGCTGTGTGGCATCAGATGAACTCGGGCCTGCATCATAACCTGCAACCGTCAGGATCGTAGGTGTAAGCCTCCTCCGGGGTCCGGCCCCAACCCCCGAATAAACAGCGACAACTGATCTACCTGACGGGTCAATGAGGCGATCTGCTCAGCATGGGTAGGGGTCCGAACACAGGCAGCCCAACCGGTCATTGTCACCGAGCCTGGAACCATGTCTCCAAGGAAGAAAGTGGCCCGAGTCTGAGGACCGATGGTACGGGGCACCCACCATGTACGGAATGCATCACTCGTAGTGGGACCTGTGGAAAGCATCCGACCATCCTCCCCGGCAAGCATGATCTCTGAAGGCTGAGAATCCAGCGGCCAGAAAGTAGTGAAAGAAAGGGAGTGCGGGATACGGATCTCCCCGGTGACGCATCTGAATGCGCGCTCTCCCAGATACATCACCCAGCCTCCAACACTCTGCAAAGTGAGGCGACGGGTAGAAAGCTCGAACTCCGGGCCGGAAGGATGCCCGTCAGCAAACCCCACAATCAATGCTCGGAGAGGTAGGGAATCCAGACGACGTCGGCAGCCGTGATCAACTCCAGCTGAATACGACAATGTGCAAAGCTGCCCGACACGGGGACCTCCTCCAGAGTACTGTGATGCCATCGCCGACCCCGAGGATAGGTATCCGGGCCCAGAGTAGTGAGAGGCCTCAGACATGGCAGCCGCTCGTAAGCCCAGAACTGTGAATAGAAACAAGGCAAGGCATGAGTCACTATCAAATACAGAAAAGGATGAAAAGAAAAGAAATACAGTAATAGAGAGGAGGAAGGGACTCACCAGCAGAAAGTGGTAGAAACCGAGCCAGGCATCAGTCTGTCCCTCCGAGCGTAGGCGCATGCCGTGGAGGAAATAGGCAAAGGTGAATGACCCCCAGTCATAGTCACTGATGCGATCCACGTCTCTAACCGCTCCCACGACGCTGAAAATGAATGGTGGAGGAGTTGTTCCCTAGGAAACAACCCCTCATGATCGTCAGGAACAAGCGGCGGAGTAGAATATCGCGGGTACCCTGATCCGCTGGAATGGGCATCGCATAGAGACCCCCGACTGCATCAACAGCCAAGGCACCAGATCGGATACTGCGGGCCTTAAAGACCCGGGTCCTCAGCAGCGAAGCCCAGCAAAGCTCGAACCTCCACAGGAGTGATATCCAGATCCAAGGGGACGCGGGACCCGGTAAACTCAATGCCAGTAATGTACCTCCAGTCCCATGGGGTCAGCACGACCTCGCAGTCGAGGAGATGAAGAGACTGCGTCTGGTGGAAACCATCGCTCGGATAAAGCCCTCATGTAACCCCAGGGGCACTGGCGGGGGATGATAGTGAAGAAATGTCGAAAGCCCCAAGAGTCCACCATCGCCCGATAATCACTGTGCAGGGCCGCGTAAAGGGAGTAGATGTTGAACCAGTTGCCCCTCGGCTGGGTAAACTCGGGTACCTGGGGTAATCACCAAGGGGTCAATCCGGATAAAAGGAGAATGGAGAAATTGAGAGTGAAATCAGAATAGAGCTGAAATATACCTCGTTAGCCACGAGAGATGCTGAGGGGTGACGACTGAGATCCCGACCCAAAAGATCGGGTATCTGCACAGAGGCGCCAGAAGGAGCCTGACGAGTAGATGGAGCCGGTGTGCTGGAGGATGGCCCCTCTGCCGCGACCTCCGGAGGAACAGCCTCCTCAACGTCCGGATGACCAGGACGAATGACAGCCTCCGTCAAACGACGAGCCTGCCGGGTCCGAGGAGGAACAGGAGTGGGTGCAGCCCTACGACGGCGAACACCCGAAGTCCGAGAGGCGGAGGAGCTACTGGGCGCATCACGATCCATAGCTGGAATAGAACGGGCGAGAAAGAAGGTAAGTTTCCTTTTAAAATTATGTAATGAACATTCTAAATTTCTAGCCTCATCATATGATTAATGCAACATGATGCATGTTAAAAAAAAAAAAAAAAAAAAAAAAAAAAAAAAAAATCGGCAGAGTTCCGTTTGTAAATTGAACATCCCAGGCATAAGCCAAACGTGTTTTCCATCAATCAAAGCCTCAAACAGATTTAAATTGCATTCATATATGTAATTACAGCATGTAATGCATGATTTTATTGCAGAAAAGGAATAACAATATGTGGGACCACGCCTCATGAACATAAAATAGGGACTCACATAGTTGATACATAGCATGTATATATGATGGTACATTACATAGCATTGTAAAGCATACATTTTATCTCTAAACATGCAAATAGTCAAATGTATAGCAAAACATTGACGAAATTGAAAAGTGACCGGTCAAAGTGTTACCTGTAGCGCGTTAGATCGATCCTACCGGAACAGTTTTTTGCAGGAAAGTTGAAAAAATCGACAAAAAAGCCCTCGCGAACAAGAAAAATCGAGAGAATCTCTTTGGATTACAAGTTGAAAGTGACAGATCTGGAGGAGCCGCGTTGGTTTTAAGGCCCGATCATGGCCGCAGATGTATCTGCGGCTGGCCGCAGATCCATCTGCGGCTGGCCCTGGTGGGTCCCACCTTGCTCCCTTGCAGCCATTGTGACGTGTTGAAGTGAAAAGTTTACGAGATGGGTGACCGGCGACGATACCCGGCCCCGACATGACGATCGACCGGCGACGATAACCGGCGATCACGAGATGGATGACCGGCGACGATAACCGGCTCCGACAAGATAACCGACCGGCGACGATAACCGGAGGTTACGAGATGGGTGACCGGCGACGATACCCGGCGCCGACGAGACGTTCGACCGGCGACGATAACCGGCGATCACGAGATGGATGACCGGCGACGATAACCGGCTCCGACAAGATAACCGACCGGCGACGATAACCGGAGGTTACGAGATGGGTGACCGGCGACGATACCCGGCCCCGACGAGACGATCGACCGGCGACGATAACCGGCGATCACGAGATGGATGACCGGCGACGATAACCGGCTCCGACAAGATAACCAACCGGCGACGATAACCGGGGGTTACGAGATGGGTGACCGGCGACGATACCCGGCCCCGACATGACGATCGACCGGCGACGATAACCGGCGATCACGAGATGGATGACCGGCGACGATAACCGGCTCCGACAAGATAACCGACCGGCGACGATAACCGGAGGTTTACGAGATGGGTGACCGGCGACGATACCCGGCACCGACATGAAGATCGACCGGCGACGATAACCGGCGATCACGAGATGGATTGACCCGGCGACGATAACCGGCTCCGACAAGATAAAACCGACCGGCGACGATAACCGGAGGTTACGAGATGGGTGACCGGCGACGATACCCGGCCCCGACGAGACGATCGACCGGCGACGATAACCGGCGATCACGAGATGGATGACCGGCGACGATAACCGGCTCCGACAAGATAACCAACCGGCGACGATAACCGGGGGTTACGAGATGGGTGACCGGCGACGATACCCGGCCCCGACATGACGATCGACCGGCGACGATAACCGGCGATCACGAGATGGATGACCGGCGACGATAACCGGCTCCGACAAGATAACCGACCGGCGACGATAACCGGAGGTTACGAGATGGGTGACCGGCGACGATACCCGGCCCCGACATGACGATCGACCGGCGACGATAACCGGCGAATCACGAGATGGATGACCGGCGACGATAACCCGGCTCCGACAAGATAACCGACCGGCGACGATAACCGGAGGTTACGAGATGGGTGACCGGCGACGATACCCGGCCCCGACATGACGATCGACGGCGACGATAACCGGCGATCACGATATGGATGTCCGGCGACGATAACCGGCTCCGACAGATAACCAACCGGCGACGATAACCGGGGGTTACGAGATGGGTGACCGGCGACGATACCCAGCCCCCGACATGACGATCGACCGGCGACGATAACCGGCGATCACGAGATGGATGTCCGGCGACGATAACCGGCTCCGACAGATAACCAACCGGCGACGATAACCGGGGGTTACGAGATGGGTGACCGGCGACGATACCCGGCCCCGACATGACGATCGACATGCGACAATAACCCGCGATCACGAGAATGGATGTCCGGCGACGATAACCGGCTCCGACAGATAACCGACCGGCGACGATAAACCGGGGGTTACGAGATGGGTGACCGGCGACGATACCCGGCCCCGAACGAGACGATAGATTGAAAGAGTGAACCCAAAGACTAACAAACACGGTCAAGGGGTTGATACATTGACACTCTTACGAATGTCTTGCATGCATTACATCTTATGTTGCATCATAAGCTATATGTGTAGCATCATGTATGCACTGTCATTCTTACACACTGTCATTCATGCATCGAGTGTCTATTCTTTATCCTGTTCATTTCATTTATCATTTCATAAACATGATAAAGAGGGGCAGCTGTAGACACCCAAATTTTGCGTTTCCTTCTACTAACCATGACAGGAGGGCGAAATCGACAATTGAACCGGCTTGCGGAAGCAAAGGAGCGGGCACAAGGGCGAGCGCCCGGCACCGCCGCAATGATTTGGGCAGCCCAAGTCGACGTGACAGCATGATCGTCCGAGGCAGGCCTTTCCGAATGAGGTGGCACGTCTCCCGGAAGTTCCCGGACTGCGGAATACGAGCCTGTCAGCGAAAACCGACGTTGCGGTACGAAAATCAAGGCGTGGCACGAAAATCGAGAAAGTCAAGCCCGCCAGCCGCGGATAGATCTGCGGCCAAGTGGGTGCGCCAGCACGAAAACCAGGAAATCAGCACTACCAGCTGAGTGCGATGGGAGGCGTGCCAGCTGGCCAGCCGCAGATCTGCGGCTGGCTCTGGCCAGCCTATTTAAGCCAGCTTCAGGCAGCATACAGGAGGTTCAGCAAAAATTTGAAAGAGGAAGAATTCCAGCGGAAAACAGCAGCAAAACTCGGAAATTGAGGAAGAAATAGCATAAATTTTGCAATCAAATTGGAAGAAAAGAGAGAAAAAAGAGAGGAATAATTTTCTTTTGATTTGATTGTATCAAATAGTTTCTTTCCTTCTATTCAAATACATCAAGTTCACATCCATTTGGATATCAATTGCAAGGTGAAATCTCTTTTGTGATATCAATTTCTATCATATCATTTGATCAAATTAGATGCAATTTTTCATGTAATTTATTGATTGAACAATGAATTAGGGATTATGAGTGAAGTTTCCATCGGAATAAAACTCTTCCT
Organism: Aralia elata; assembly: GCA_034770075.1. Lineage (NCBI taxonomy): Eukaryota > Viridiplantae > Streptophyta > Magnoliopsida > Apiales > Araliaceae > Aralia > Aralia elata. Next base: position 49,959,314 of record CM068387.1, on the reverse strand, counting down.
AATAACCCGATGATATTCGTTCATTAATTTCTTTGTTTGTTTTAAGGTGTTATATTTGGTGTCAATCCCTTTAAATCGTCATTTTTAGGAGGTCTTGGTATTGTTAGATTATCCGGGTTGGTTTATTTTCTTGTAATATCCGATTGTTTGTGTGTGGATACTTGGTTGTGAGCCTAGGAAAGCGACCCCGAGGTCCCAATCCGATGATGGACATATCTTGATGTAAGAAGTAGAAATGACGTAGTTTTCGTTGTAAGCGTGTAATCGTCGGGCCTTAAAACGACGCCAAGGCGAGAATCGTGTTTAAGGCCCCGAAATAGTGAAACTTGTGATTGTAGGCGTTTGGGGTTATTTTGATGGCTTACATGCCCATGAATAGCCCCAACGCATTTTAATGCTTGATTTGATTTATGACACGAAATTGATTTCAAAGCTAAATGATAAGATTTTCATAAAAATCAATCAAAGTAGGATATTAGGATCACGAGGTTAAAATTTGAGAAATGTTGATGAATGTCGATTCCTATCTAACGAGAAAGCTAAAGAAAATCGTTTTCAAACATCACAAAATTTGATTTTAGAAATAAGTAACGTTTTATTAAATCTTTGTGCATAGGGTGAAAGAGATTCTAGAAATTGCCCATCATTTTATGAAAGCAACGTATAGATCTCGATTCCTATTTAGACGGAGGTTTAAAACTCTTATTTTGCCAAAACGACACTTAATGAAAATCTCATAGTTTTGGACAATTAAAATCAAACTTTTCTCATAAAGAATAAAGCTTTCTCGTGTATACCGAAAAGATATTCCGAAGCATTCTCAAATTAAAACACGATTTTCCCTAAAATCCAAATGACTCTTTCATACAAATTCCCCACAACATTCACATAGGCGCATACACACACACACACACACATGCACATTCATGAATTAAAGGATAGGAAAGCATCAAGATTGCGGTAACCGTGTTTCACGGAAGTCGAGGGGTGCCTAACACCTTCCCCTCACTTAAACAAGCCCCCGAACTCTATGAATCTCGATTCGCAGACCAATTAATTCGGAGTCACACATGAGCCAGCGATTTATAAAAAACGAAAACTCGGATGAGTTGGTACATCCATTTCAAATATACCAACTGGCGACTCTGGTCAATTGGCTCATCATAAAAACAACCTTTCAAAACCCCGTCGACCTCAATGCCGACCTTTTCCAAAAAATCATCTAAACCAAAAGGCTAAAATTGGAAAAGGAATAGAGAAAGCGAAAACCCGGCGTCGACAGTGACGCACCAGATCCGAGGTTCAAGGAACCCGGGTTTGGGGGTGCTTACATTTGGTATCAGAGCTGTAGGTTATAAAGCTTAGGGAGGGGTACCTTAGGCTATAACCGCAGGGATAAGGATAAGGAATAAACTCAAACAACGTTTAAGTTCTAAAAGATGAATTTTTGGAAAGTCATTATTAAGTAAGGAAAAAGATAAATAAGATTCAAAGAAGAATCTTGAAAAGTTATAAAGATAAGAATCTGGAGTTACCTGACTCCAGTAGTAAAGATAAAAAGCTTAAACAAAATCATAATATATGATTAAAGTGAAAAATAAGAAGATCGTAAAACAAAATGATCTGAAGATAGAAAAGAATCGTAATATAATACGATTATAAGAAAGATCACAACGTGATCTGATTAAGACATGGAATGATAGATGATCAATCGATTGATTGAAAACTTTATAGCAGAATTGTTGTACGAAAGTTGTACTATGAAATTGTACTATGTAAACTCATGAAAGAGGGATTAATGTTGATATACGAATTAAATGAAATTCGTATTGAGTAAAGGGAAAGTTAGAATTAGGTGGGATTTCAATGGAGGACTCATGTTAGTGGCTGAGTTGTACAATTCCTTGTATGGACGGGAATTTTGTGCTTGGTTTCACAACTAGTTAGCTTCCTATATTGATAATCATTGAAATATTGGTGTTACGCTATCGATATACGTATGACGAGAAGGTGATTCTTTTCTCATATATATTTGATAATTAGAGAATATAAGATTAGGTACGAGTTCTTTAAACTCATATGTATGGTAAGTTCATAACTCATAATTGTATGGTGGAACCCCTCAGCGAATGGATGATTTTGGTCTAACTAGGACAAGTTCCTAAACCCATATGATTGTGGTAAGTTCCTGAACTCATAACGTGTGGTATGTTTGCTGAACTATACTGGAGTATATAAATGGTTGTGGATGAAGAACTGATGATTTTTAGTATAATAAGTTTTAAGTATAATAGAAATAGATAGAATTATTAAGCAATGTATCATTAAAGAAATTGAAGTTAATGGTGGAAGCATAGGTATTCCAAATCTTCTAGCTATGCTAGACTTCGAATTTTTGATATCAAGCTAAATTCGCACTGATGTGCCTTTAAAAATAAAAATGAAATTTTTGTTATCCTCAAAACAGAGTAACGAGTGTGTTGCGGCATGATAACACCAAAAATGATTTTTTTTTTGTTTTGAACTGTTTAAAAAAGAGTCTACGCTATTTGTTTTGGCTAGACAAAAATGATTTAAAATATCAAAATGTATTTTTAAATAGTCATCAATGCATCATGTAACCTGGTGTAGAATGACAGATGATAGAGTCATCAATGAAGATTAACCTAGTGTTGCATGTGATCTAAGGATCGTCAGCTCACTACGGTATGATGTAGTATGACAAAGTCACAAAATGATGGAATCCTCAACAGACTATAAATACAGTGCGGTATCATGACGGCATAAAATGATTTTCAGAACTTTAAAGATAATGTATTGCCACTTGAATTTAGCCAGACACATGTTTCGATTAATATTCAAATTATTGGTATATGTCTAAGCTAATTAATTCAGCTAGACAAATGTTTATGAAAATTCAAGTAATCTCTTTGAGAATTTATGTCGAACCAAATTGTTTTGGTACGGACTCTTATGCTAAGTCTGAGGTGAACAATCCCGGTTGGATAAAATAATCCATTCTATACGCACATATAGTCGCTATGTAAAATTGATACGTTGTGCACGATGTAAGGGTACGATAGGCAAATCACCTAGCGTACTTGCAGAGGTAGTTTACCTTCTTCGTGATTGTAAACATACCTAATAAATTACCGTTTTGCGGTGTCACTACCGTTAAAACTATATGTTCATGGTCTATATGACCCCTCAGCATGATATGAAATATTATTTTAACTCCTTAAAGAGAGGTTATGGTAGAATGTGATAATGGAAAAGATCCTCCTAGAAGGAAATAACATGTACTCATTAAAGTGAGAATGTAATCAGATATGATCAGATAAAGGTTAAGTTGAAAACCTAGTTTAGATGAATATACTTTTAGTGTAATAGTGATTCCGGGGACGGAATCCTTATAAGGGGGAAGAATGTGACAACCCGAAAATTTAGAAATCTTAAATGATTAAATTAAAGGTTAAAGAATAAAACCTAGATAGGAATTTATTGATTTATTTAAAATTTCAAAGAAAAACCTATATAGTTTACCAAAAATAAAGAAAATATGGGTTACAAATTTTCAAAACCCTAGAAATGAATTTATATGTACTTGAATAAATATTATGGATAAGGTATTACAATACCTATAAATTTGAGGTAAACAAAAGGATTATTGTTAATTAGTGGTCTTAGTATTTTAATTATATACTAATGACTTAATTTAAGAGATTTATTTTAGTAACTCAATTTATTAAATTAGTTGGTGTGAATATGTGAGTAAATGAATATGAATCTTATGTGTTTATTTATATTTATTATTTATATAAACAAATAAAGGAAGGTCTTGTAACCTAATTATATATTAGGTATAAAAATTAAAGTAACCAAGGGTTATAATATAATAGAATTTAATATCAAACAATTGATAAGATAATAAGATAATTAAATATTCAATTAAAGTGAATATAGTAAGTGAATAAATTTTGTACATTAATTAATATGAGTATTAATTAATGAGAATTATGTGTTATATGGATAATTTATTTTAATAGTCCAATTAGTAAGGAAAAAGCTAATGGACTAGCCTAATTAGTTTATTAACCAATCCCACTCATTTAATTAATCATGGACTTGGATAATTAATGTGTGGACTAATTAAATTAGTCTAACATTTAATAAACTAGTAGCCCAAATGTAAAATAATAATAGTAGACAACTAGTAGCTCTAACTAATCAAAAGTGAGCCCAAAATGATTTAAAATGAATTCCAATTTTTAGCCCAATTGGGGAGCCCTTTTAGCAATAAAAGAAAAAGGGAAAAGGTGACAAAAAGCAAGGGGCCAGCCGCCCATTGGGCCCCACTATGGGATGAGGTGTTAATCTTTAACAGCTTGCTTCTAAGGATGAATAAGGAAGTACAAATTAGTAATGATCACCCATCAACCAAGTTGTCACTTTGTATAAGGAAAGAGAATGTTTGCAATGATGGCAAAATGTATAGATATAATTTATATATCTATAGGATATGTAAGTATTAGATTTAATAAAGCAAAATTTGGGCAAGAAAGGGAGGAAGTATACGGGTGGAAATGAGGGAGTATTATTAGCACATGGGTGAAATCATTACTTCCCCACACAAGCCATGTGTCACCATTTTAGTGGGTCACTAAGATTACAAGCTAAATAAAAAAGATAAGATAGAGAGAGAAGGTGGAAGATATTGGAAGATTAGAATAGATATACCACTTATATCTATACATATTTACTTCATTTTCATCTCTCTCATCTCCAAACCCAAATAGCCAAAAAGAAAAACAAAATAGAAAGAAGAGAAAGGGGGAGAGAATCTGTGGCGTTGGAGAGGAAGAAGAAGAGGGAAAGAGCTCATGCTACCAAGCTCACTAACCATCTTGGAAGAAGAAGAATAGCACAAAGGAAAAGGTATAAAACTTCTAAAAACCTTAAACCCTAACTATTTCTTTTGTTTGATTTGGTTTTTTTTTATGGTATGAAGTTATGATATTAGGGTATAAAACCTTTAATCTATATGCTAGATGATATTTTATACTTGGTTGTGCTCAACTTGGGTATTGATGTGTTTGGATGGTTAAGAAAGAAAAGAAACAAAACTATGTTTGGAAAAACAATTAGAAAACCCTAATTTTTTAGCACTTTGTAAGTTTATAACTTGAGATCTATAAACTCTTTTTGCGATCCGTCAAACAGAGGTGCTAGATATATAAGTTAACTACTAAATCCAAGTGATAGAAGTCAAAAATAATGTATACAAAATTCGTAGGGACTACTTTTACCAAAACAGTCCAGGTGGTTCAAAGGGGAAAAAGGGTTGCTATAGGGCAGTCCCATCCAGGGAAATTTTCGTCAACTTTTTATGCTCTAAAATTTCTAGAAACATTTGGACTGATAATAGGAGATGTTATATAAGTCCTGTAAAAATTTGAGAATTGTTGGCCATGTAGAATGAATGTTATGGATTTTATGGCGAAGGACCTCAAATCGGGAAACGGGACCAAACCCGCTGACCTCTTGCTTATGTGCACTGTTTTTACCCCTTAACAAGTGCAATAAATTCATGGCTTTTTACCACTAAAAATAGAGGGAGTTAGTAGCTCTTGTCCAAAAATCGCGGCATTCCGACTTGTAATGAAGAATCTACGACTAAAATAAAAACGTAGAGTTTTTTGATGAAAACGACTAAAATTGGAGTTCTATAACTCCGATGGCCACAAAATTTTAATTGGAACCTCTTGTTAATATGTATAAGATTCTATCAAAAATTTGGAGTCATCGGAGTTGTGCAAGATAGTGATCATTTTTCTTAGTTTCGAAAGTTAAACGGACGTTTGAAAAATGTTAAAGGAAATTGAAAACTTTCATAAGGAAAGTATTTGTGAGTATGGAATATATGTACATATGTGTGGCAAGATTTGAAGAAAATAAAAATCGATGATTAAAAGAGGTTAAGTCATTTTAAGAATGCAGCTTCCAATATGGTTTGCTATATCCATATTTCGGCTTGCTGAATTGATTGAATCCGGCTTGCTGAATTGGTGAATATAGTTTGTTGAATTAATGAATCCGGTTTGCTGAATTAGTGAATCTAGCTTGCTGAATTGTAGGATAGTTTGAATCCAAGGTGCTGGATTGGATGCTAGTTTGAATCCAGGTTACTAGATTAGTATGTTTAGATAATCCAGCTTACTGGTTTAGGTATTCAGGCTTAATGGATTATAAAGAGAACTTATAAAATAAAAAGACTTAGTGTTAAGTCATAAGATTTATAATAAAGTAGTAGTACAGTCGTGTTCTTTAATAGTTGATGTATAGTAGCTGGGCTAAACAATTCCTTCAAGACGCGGAAGTATATCGAACTAGCAACCGATCTAACTCACTGTGAAAACTGTTAGGTTTGTATATAGCGCGAACATGCAATCAAATTACATAAATAGTGCGGAAGCGCAATAAAACGGATTTTAAAATTTTTCATACAAACCATCACCATGATCATCCTTGTGATCAATTATCAATTAAACGAAAGAGATAGAGATATAGAATTATACCCTCGTGAATCAAAACTTCCTCAGGTACAAGTTCCCCTCCAATTCCTTCGCGTTATCTTTGAATTCCACCGATTAAATTCCTTCCTTTGATCAACATTAGTCACCCAAGTGTTTGACCTCTAGAGGTGATCCACCAAGGAATAATAGTTGTTCAAGAAGATGGGTGTTGGCAAAACCCTAGTTTCTATCTCTATAGAAATTGCAAGTACTCTCTCTCTCTCTCCAATTCTTATGAAAGAGTGTGTAACTGTCTAACTCTAAATCATGATAAGACTCCTCTTATTTATAGATATAGGGAACCCTCCTAAACTATTTAGGATTAGGGTTTTTTATTATAATTAAACTCCTTTAATTAATTATGCTCCTAATCCAATTAGGATTTCATGAGAGAATACTTCTATTAATTAATTCCCAATCCCTATTAGGAATTAAATAAATAGTAATAGTAATAGTAATAATAACAAGACTCCTCTTATTAATTTATATTTAATATTTTCAAAATATTAAATAATAAATATTAAGCTATTTAATTTATTCTATCTCCATAGACTACATTAAATACACTTAACTTATTATTACAATTATGCCATTTATTTCTTAAATAAATATTTTCCTTTTGCGGTGTGACCCTTTAGGTTCTCCATATTAAACCGGTTGTGAATAAATCAATTAGAACAATTCTAATTTTATTTAAATAAATAAATTAAACTATTTAATTCATTAAAATAAATAATATTTATTCTACAATAAGGGTAAGTCTCCTTAGCGATCAACGACTTTCCAGATAATATATGTGACGCCCCCAAATTCGGGTCTCCAACTACCCGGATCCAGTCATCACGATCCAATACCACATTCACCTCCAACAACATACATTGACTAAAATGCGGAATATAACAAACATATGTTGTTCATTAGAAAGGTGTTACTAGTCCCAAGATACAATAACCTTAAATACTTAACACAATTCCATACCCAAAATAACTATCAGGGTTTAAATTACATTAATAATAATTAACTACACTTATGATAAAATCAGCTACGTGAAGCTTATCACTTCATCTTTTCTTTCCCTTTGCTCTTTTCTGATGTCTCGGGTTTAGCTGCAATGGAGTCATGATATAGCAAGTGTGAGCAACGAGTTTGCTCAGCAAGTTTAAAGTACAACAATAAGGATATATTATGATGAAAGGAATATAGAAAGAGATTTCAACAATATAATTATCAGAAGCAAGAACAATAATTGCTTTTAGAACAATTGATAGTCAAGTAGACTTTGAACAATAACTTCCAAAGGAGTCAATAGCTAGTTGACCCTCTGGTTACTGGCTACAGAATAAGTACTTAAGGGGATCAGCCTCGCGTACGCTATGTATATGCATAACATTTAACTCTGCTGTTTGTACCTTATATACAGTACCTGGGGTATTCCCCTATAATAAAAAGGGTGTTCATTCAGTCTAAGAATCCTCACCATCGATTGGTTCGGATAGCTTTTATAAACTCTCACATATTTGCCTGACCGAACAAGGGTTCAGACTTTAATCATGAATAGTTCGTGAATTTCGGAACTTTAATAAATGTACGAATTCAAATGCACCGAATACGAGTGTCAATAATATTGATGTGGAATAGCTGTAAATTAATTAAACCACTTAAGCATTTCTCGGAATAAAATTTCAAGCTATAATGCAATAGTAGCCTGCTCAAATGAAAAGAAACTTGCAACCATTAAAGTTTCGGAATAGAGAACTTGCTCAATGTAAAAGTTGAGTGGAACTTGCATTCAATATACTGAAAGAATGAAGTTAGGGAACTTGCCTGTTTGCTCAGCTACAAATAAAGTTTAGCTTTAATTAATTGACCTTGGATGACCTATCATATGATAAAGTCGATTTATCCATTAGCATTGCACAACTGTATATCGATACACTCACTTATGCTATTTATTCAGCAGATAATAATTCACCATCTACATTTAGTTACTATTTAACATTAGCTAAACAGAAATTAATTAATGACCTTTAGCTATTAAAATAAATGATAGCTAATCGTGATTACTTATTCTTTGAATACTCAGATTATTACCCTTATTTGTCTCTAAATATGGGTTAATAATCCTTATTTATGAAAATAAATAATTAATTTACTATGCCTTACTAACTAATAGTGACTAGTTTATAAGTCATTTAGTTTTATTTGCGCTTAATTACTATTCACCTTTAAGGGTAATTGAGTAATTATTATTCTTTGTTCCTTATTCAACATTAATTAAATACTTAATGTATTAATTCACACACACTTAATTATTATTTAATATTAATAATCATTAAGTATTTATTATCTTTATTTATTAAAGGCCAAAAATAAATAATTAACTTATTAATCTCACTCATACTTAATCATTATTTCAATAATGATTAAGTAATTGTTATCCTTATTAGCCTTATTCTTACCTAATTATTATTAATTGAATCAAATATTTATTATCTTTATTTATTATTTAGTGATATATAATAAATAATTACTTTATTAACTTCATTCATACTTAATTAATATTAATTAAATAATAATTAAATATTTATTATCTTTATTTATTATTTATTGGGAAATAATAAATAATTATTTATTAACTTTATTTGTACTTAATTATTATTTAATATTAATTAAATAATAATTAAATATTTATTATCTTTATTTATTATTTATTGATAAATAATAAATAATTATTTATTAACTTTATTCATACTTAATTATTATTAATAATTATATATTTATTATCTTCATTTATTATTTATTGATAAAGAATAAATAATAAATTTGCTAACTTTATTCATACTTAATTATTATTTAATATATTAATTAAATAATAATTAAATATTCATTATCTTTATTTATTATTTATGGTTAAATGAATAATTATTTTATTAGTGCCTTATCAATTCAAATAATGACTAATAATTAATCCGATAGTATTACTTCTAATTACTATTAATAATGGTTAAATAATTATTAACCCTGGTTCATTGTTGTTTGAACAACCCAATGAATTACACAACCAATTTGGAAATTACTGCAATTTTTCCTATTATTACTGATGATACTAATCCTATGTTCATTTCCTCCTGCTACAACAGCAGCCACAAAATCACATAAATAAACAAGCTCCTGCAAATCTTGTTTCAAGCCAACTAAGCAATGGTTCAACATAGTAAGGAAATAACAATACTGATTCCAGTTTTCTATGAATGGCCCAAAATTGATTTTTATAACAATCAAAACTAATTCCTGCAAAATTTTATTTTAATTGTCCAGTTCATTACCCAACATAACAGAGAAAACTCCCATCAGATTTATAGCCCAAAAAAAAAATCGAGTTTCACATAACAAAGCTGTCGACAGAAAATTCCAAAATGAAGAACGGTTTTCGTTCAAGCTTTTTAACAACCACTTGTGGGCATACAAGGGTTCACACACTGACCTAATCATTGTACAAAATCAAAGCTGCCAGAACCTATGGTTCTTTAGTATACACAAAATTTTCAATTCACAGAACAATACAATACAACCCAAAACAATGTATAATATAACCAACACAATGTATAATACAAACCAACACAGAAGGAAAAATAAAAATAAAGCAACTCAGTCGCTCACTGATATACCTTGCTACCGATCGAATTGCAATCTTTCTTCTTCTTCCAAAATAGGTGGTGTAATCGGACATTCCCTATCGTCCTCCCATGTTCCCTCTCCTTGCTGCGATTTCTATTATTATTATTATTATTATTATTATTATTATTATTATTTTAATCTAATTTGGACTCACAAAGCAAAAAAAATCGACAGCTTTGGCTAGGGCTTGGGTTCCAATTTATAGAGATTTGTTTACCCAATTAGCTAGGTATTACCTTAATTATTCAATCAAAGTCCAACGGTAGGAGGGAGGGGCTGTCGATCGGTTGTCTAAGTCAAGCCCCATCTACACCAACTGTGAAATTGCCGGCAGCCCTCGAGCCGCGTACCCCCACCGGTCAAATCGCCGGTCGCTTTGACCCTTGGTCCATCTGATTGTTGCTCGGTCGCCCCCTCGAAATCTTGATTAGCCGCCGGTCGACGCTTCTCTCTTAGCCCAACCGGTCGATTCCCTCACATCACCGCGCCGACCTCTTTTCCCCGTCCGTTCGATTGATCGATGGCTTTTGTCTGATAGGTTCTTAGCCCTGCTCTGCACCCAGTCGATTTTTTTTTTTTTTGGAATCGCTATGCTCGGTTGTCTGATTTGAGGATTTGAGGTTGCTCGGTTTATCCCCAAATCAACCGATAGATTGCACCAAATAAAATGGATCCAACCCGGCTAAAAAGAAAAGGAATGGGTTTAATCTGGCTGGAAAGGGTTTGGGCTCAACCCAATAGGGTTGGGCCGGCTGAATGAATAGGAAGCGGCCCAATAGGAATTAAAAAGGGAATTTGGGTCCAAATCAGAAATAAATAAAAAAGAAATGGGCCAATCCAAATGAAAGAAAGGTGACCCAAATTAAATTAACAATATTATATTCTAATATTTAAATTAAATAACTAATTCAATTAATTAATTATTTAAAATATTTGTTTCAACAATAATTTCTCGTTCGAATTATTTAAATCCGATAATAGTAAAATGAAATTATTTATTAATTTCTCCCAATTTTCTTGCCAACCAACTCTCAGGATTAAATCACTAATTTATTCGAACTATCAGTGAATCCTTTTAATGCAAAGAAAATTATTGGACCGTATAGTTATATAATTAAATAATAATACTTACATAGGTCCAATTAAGTCCGTAAAGTTAAATAAAAATGAATTTCACATATCAAAATAAATTGATACAAGGTTTAAAATTCTTGGACATTACAATATAGATTTTAACATTAATCACAAAAGAACCTTTTAGTGCATAGTTACCGTACAATTCAATCCTTTTACCATACAATGTCCCAATTAAATATAAGACATGGAATTACTGTTAAGTTTTATTTATTTAATTATATGTATTTCGATTCTCCAATGAACAACTCTGATAATGTAAATTAGAAACTCCTTTCTAATTTCATTCTGCTTTGGCCAAAGACTTCTGAGTCGTCATTTATCGAATCACATAGAACATTCTCTCCTTTTACTAGAAGTGGTAGATTCTTTGTTGATCATTCACCTATCTCCATGTATAACTTATTATACCCAATCATACCCATTGATATACCCTAAGGGTCTTAAGGAACATGTCAAAGTATAACTCATCATACACAAGATACTATGATGATCTTAAGTCCAAGGATCACTTGTACTACTATCACTAGAGAAATTCCTATTGACAGGCGAGTAAAACTCCATTAGGTATTCCTTAGCGAGCCACGTTCAGTGTATTTATTCTCCAATAAGCACCTACATACTTGCTTTAGTGTCTCCACACAAATGATTATGAGATCAACCATCCTCTTCATAAGAGCAAGCAACGTATGTACTAATCTATCCAGATTCACTAACCCCTTTTTAGTAATCCATCGATTAGGAACGATTTTAGTTTGTGAGCTATCTAGAATTTAGATCTCATTAGCATGATCACCATTATGATTCTAAAAGCCTTTCTTAAAACTATGGGTTTATCACATTTAATATAACAACACCATGTAGATAAAGTAAAATGCCTTTAATAACCGAATAAGATTACAAAGTATATGCTACATCATATCAAATATGATTGGCTTGTGTGCATACTACTTTCAATCTCCCACTTGCACTAAAGCCAATTGTCATGGTATCTAATACCCTTTTTTTCTAAGTGACGATCATCCTGCTGTTTGGATAAAGCTTCAGTAAATGGATATGCAATGTTGTTCTTGAGAGTCCACTATCTCTATAGTGACTTCTCCTCTTTCAATGATTCGGCTAATTAAATGAAAGTACCGCAACAGATGTTTGAATCCAAGATGAGACTTAGGAACTATTCCTAGTTTTGTAATGAACTTTTCATCCAAATAATCAACTTGCAACTTCATTTACAGCTATATACTTTGTCTTTGTCACTAAACCAGCAACTCTTTGCTGTTTGGTACTTTTCCAATTCACTGCACCACTTTCAAGGTAACGATTTACGTTAAAGGGGATTTGTTATTCTCTTAGTCAGTCTGAAAAACTTGAGTCTGTTAAGCCCTCTAGTTTTTAATTCAGACGTACCATGTATCATGATCACATCCTCAATACCGGTTAGGTACTTAAAGATGTTTTTCACTGTCTTACAGTGATCTTCTCCAGAATATGACTGATCAACATCAAGCCTTGTATATTCACTGCATACATGATAGTAACTCATGCGATCTCTCTTTTAATTGGAGACAATTTTAGAGAGATACACTCCACGACTCATCATCATGAGACCTCTCTTGGAGTTTGCCATGCTAAACGCCTTTAGCATCAAATGAATATACGTTCCTTGGGTCAAGCCTAAAATCTTTTTAAATCTATCTATATAGATTTATATCCCCAATTTATAGGATGCTCCTCCCAAGTCATTCATGGAGGAATGTTTAGACAATTTTATCTTTACTGATTGTAGCATTGGTATGTTATTCCTTATCAGTAGTATATCAACATATAATACCAAGAATGTCACAGCACTCCCACTGACCCTTTTGTACACATAAGGTTCATTCTCGTTTTTGATAAAATCAAACTCTTTTGATTGTCCCATCAAAATGAATGTTCCATCTTTGAGAAGCTTGCTTCAATCCATAAATAGATCATTGCAGCTTATATACATGATTTGCTTCAACCTTTGAAACAAATTCCTCTGGCTGTATCATACATACATTCTCCTCAAGTCTTCATGGAGGAAGGACGTCTCCACATCCATTTGCCAGATTTGGTAATAAGCTGTAATCGCAAGTAAAAATCTAAATGGACTTGAGCATTACCCGGTAATAAGGTTTTATCACAGTCAACTCCTTGACTTGAAAAACCTTTTAAATAGGTCTGGTCTTATAGGTCTCCACCTTGCCATTTGCCCCAATCTTTGTCTTAAAGACCCATATTCACCCTCTAGGCACTATGCCCTTTTGTGGAGTAACCAGAGTCTATACTTGGTTCTCATACATGGAGTCCATTTCGGATTTCATGGCCATCTGCCATTTCTCTGAGTGTCTTCTACTCATAGCCTCATCGTATATAACTGGATCATCATCCTCTATGATGCGTACCTCATCATCATCCTCTATGATGAATCCATACCTCCCAAGTATCTTCGCTACTCTTCCAGATTTACAATTCGGTTGTAGTACAATAGGTCTATCTACAGGTTCCTCGGATTGACTTAAAGTGCTTTGTGGTTCTTGAACTCCTTCAAGATATATTACCCTCCCACTAGCTCATTCAATGATAAACACCTTTATCTAAGAAGAAAGCGTGTAGGATTTTAGCAATAATACCCTAAACTTTCTTTAGGATATCTCACAAGTCTGCATTTGTCAGATTTTGTCCCAAACTTATCTTTGAAACCTTTTCACATAAGGTGGACAAACCCTTATCTTAACATACTTAAGAGTAGGAATCCTTCCTATCCATAACCTTTATGGAGTTTTGGGCTCGGATTTTTGAGATTACCTTATTTTTGTAGATATGCAGCCGTTTCTAGGGCATAACCCCAGATGGATACTAGAATGTCGGTAAAAATCATTATGGACTGCACCATGTCTAACAAGGTACAATTTCTCCTTTTAGATACACTAATCAATTATTGCGTATCAGGAGGTGTCCATTATGAGAAAATACCATTTTGAGATGATCTAGAAACTCATTGCTCAAGTATTCCTTCCTCGATCTGATCAAAGAATCTTAGTACTTTGTCAATATGTTTCACTTCTGAATTCTTTCAACATTTCAAATGATTCAGACTTGTATTTTATCAAATACACACATTCAACTCTTTGAATGACCATATCCTTTTCTTTTATTAGTTTATTCAATTTGCAAAATGTTTTTTATGGAAGTCAAGTATACAAAGTCTATCAAGTAATCTTCCAGTTTCAAACAAAACATTATCATTATAAATAGAACAACAATTGTTCTTAAATATAATAACAGAACCTTCCTTGTCCAACAATGAAAATTCTAATATTTCTAATGAGAACTGGAACATAATAACAACTTATTAACTTAATAGACTTGCCCGTAGGCAATGATAAACTATAAGTTCATATGGTTAATGCAGTAACCTTTACTCCATTCCCACACATAAGATTACTTACCATTTGTTTAGTTTTCTACTTCTACTTAGTCTCTTCATTGGATTGCATACGTGAGAACTACAGTCGGTATCCAATACCCAAGTAGAACCTTGACTTACAGAAAGATTTATTTTTAATCCTGAACAAACCTGTATCTTTAGCCGAAGCTTCACTAAGCTTCTTCTGGTCAGCCTCTGTAAGATTCTCCTTACAGTTTCCTTTCTAGTATCCAGGCTTATTGCAGTGGAAGCAAACTCTTTTGCTATCTGCATCAGTGTTGTTCTTATTGTCCTTTATTTTTGCCTTTCCATTTACCTTCTTTGAATTGTTTTTCTTTTAAGAAGATCCTTTGGCCCTCTTCCGCTTCTCGAAAGAATCATCTACCAGTAAGACTTGGTCTTTCTTGGTTGGAAAGTGACTCTTTACAGTTTTCAACATGTTTAAGCAACTCAAGAATGCTGACATATAGCTTGTTTATGTGAAAATTCACAACAATTTGTGAGAAAGAGTCCGGAAGTGATTGCAAGATCAAATCTTGGATCAACTCTCCATCCATTAAAACCCAGTTATCCCAATTGTTCAATCAGATTGATCATTTTAGGACATATGTCTGTACTTTAGTGCCATCGGTCATTCTAGATCGGAAAAACTCCTTAGATATGTGATATCTAATAGTCCTACTTTCCTCACCCTTCAACCCCTTGAAGGTGCAGGAGTATAGTGGGAGCATCCATAGTTTTATGTTGACGCTGAAGCTCGTTACTCATGAATGCGAGCATGATGCATTGAGCCAACTGTGCATCATCTTAATACTTTCTAAAAGTAGCAATCTCTTCCTCAGAGGCATTGTCTGCAACCATTGCAGGGATAGACATATTAAGGACATAAGATAGCTTTTCAGCCTTGAGAACTATTCTCAAATTCCTTAACTAGTCCGTGTTATTTGGTCCAGTTAATTAGCATCTAATATGCTCCGCAGTGATAGTAAATTAGACATTGTAAAATTCTGTAAATGAAATTATAATTTAACAACATTTTAGCATACATTCATTTTAATTAATTACCAAAATAAATTAGGTCTTTATTTTAAATTGGTATCTCCCACTATTTTTATCAAACTATATTACCCTCCCTATATAGTTCGACATATCTAATTAAAGATTTGCTAGTGAGAATAAGGATCCCATTTCAAATGTATATAGTCTTGTGTGACACAACAAACTATATATAAATAAATAGGCAGACAACTATTGTCAATTACATCACTATGTAACTCCTTGTATTTTGCCTCTTAGATTATTTTGATCAAGTGTGACACATCCGAATCAAAATTATCCAAGTTAAGTCAAACCTAGCACTTCCAAATATTCGAAAGAAAAACACTGTCCTTATGTGACACAACAAAACAGCATCGTTCAGTCTATTTATAAGCATCGAATGTGATAAAACAACCTCTTAAATATTTAATACTTGCCTTGTGTGACACAACAAACTCATAATAAATGTTTAATACTCTATCGCTTTACCATGCTAGAAGGCGACGTTCCATATTCCAAATATCTTTGAACGCTTAGGACTTAATATAATTTCTTTGAGGGGTTTGTTATTATTTGTCTCATCTTGTTTAGCACGCATGCACATATATATATAAAATACACGTCATATTATTTAACATGCGAAGCATGTTGTATAATATATAATATATACATAGTAAGCATGCACATATAGAATACTATATTCTACCCGGATTGATTATGGACTTTTATTCTAGTTTGGTTCACTAGAGCCACCAAGTAAACCAAAAGGTCAAACCTAGGGTGCAAGAACAAAATTTAAATATAACTATTACATTTAAACCCGGACTCTATTACAAACGGGTCTTCAAGCGCTCCTTGCTCCTTTGTCTCCAATTTTTCAAGTAATTCTAATTAAACCTATTACATAAACTATTTACAATAAATAGAAACCTTGATCAGCAGTCAAGGGGAGGTACATAAGAGAAAGATAGAATTTACATCAAGAAAAACTAGAGAAGACGATGTACGCATACCCCATTTATAAAAACCCATTCATTCAAGCATCCACTAAAATAAATCCAATCACACATTGGTCAGTAGTCCATAATCAATCCCTATTTATTATCATACATATCTCCATATGTATCAATAAATAGCATTTATCTCATGAATAATAAAACCATTCAATATATGCATTGATATCATTTAATGGGCAATTAAAAGTTTACTAGAAATCCAATTTTGAAACAAAAATAAACTCCTTTATTTTAATCAAAATTTAAATCATAATAAACTTATTTATTTTATTTTATCCAATTTTGAATAAAAATAAACTCCTTTATTTTTAATCAAATTCCAAATCAAAATAAACTCTTTTATTTCAATTAACATGGAAACCAATTTCAAGTTCAAAATAAACTCCTATATTTTAACTTAAAATTGCTTGAAAAAATAAAATATGTTAAATCCTATTCCTTATCATAATAAACATCTTTATTTTTTAAGGAAACATGGAATCCTATTTCATATGTGAATAAACTCCTTTATTCTAGGAAACATAGAATCCTATTCCATATGTGAATAAACTCCTGTATTCTAGTTAACGTAGAATCCAATTCCAAGTTCAAATAAAACTTTTAATTTTAATTATATTCCAATTCAAAATAAACCTTTTAACTTAATTGAAAATAAATAAAATCAAAATAAAAATTTTTCAAAATCTGCAGACCGGCGCGGCCGCGCTCCAAAATGAACTAGGAGCGGCGCGGCCGCGCTGCACCCTAGAAATAATTTCTGGGTTCGGGCGTGGCCGCGCTCCAGAATGAACTGGAAGCAGCGCGGTCGCGCCGCGTAGCAGACTTCGAAATTTTTTCCGTTGCCCAGAAAATCGATCCAATCGCATACCCATACATATATGGATTCATAATAATCGATAATTAGCACAAGGTTAGGCTCTGATACCATTGTTAGGTTTGTATATAGCGCGAACATGCAATCAAATTACATAAATAGTGCGGAAGGGCAATAAAACGGATTTTAAAATTTTTCATACAAACCATCACCATGATCATCCTTGTGATCAATTATCAATTAAACGAAAGAGATAGAGATATAGAATTATACCCTCGTGAATCAAAGCTTCCTCAGGTACAAGTTCACCTCCAATTCCTTCGTGTTATCCTTGAATTCCACCGATTAAATTCCTTCCTTTGATCAACGTTAGCCACCCAAGTGTTTGGCCTCTAGAGGTGATCCACCAAGTAATAATAGTTGTTCAACAAGATGAGTGTTGGCAAAACCTTAGTTTCTATCTCTATAGAAATTGCAAGTACTCTCTCTCTCTCTCTCCAATTCTTATGGAAGAGTGTGTAACTGTCTAACCCTAAATCATGATAAGACTCCTCTTATTTATAGATATAGGGAACCCTCCCAAACTATTTAGGATTAGGGTTTTTTATTATAATTAAACTCCTTTAATTAATTATGCTCCTAATCTAATTAGGAATTCATGAGAGAATACTTCTATCAATTAATTCTCAATCCCTATTAGGAATTAAATAAATAGTAATAGTAATAATAATAATAAGACTCCTCTTATTAATTTATATTTAATATTTTCAAAATATTAAATAATAAATATTAAGCTATTTAATTTATTCTATCTCCATAGACTAAATTAAATACACATACCTTATTATTACAATTATGTCATTTACTTCTTAAATAAATATTTTTCTTTTGCGGTGTGACCCTTTAGGTTCTCCATATTAAACCGGTTGTGAATAAATCAATTAGAACAATTCTAATTTTATTTAAGTAAATAAATTAAACTATTTAATTCATTTAAATAAATAATATTTATTCTACAATAAGGGTAAGCCCCCTTAGCGATCAACAACTTTTCAGATAATATAGATTTCAACATTAATCACAAAAGAACATTTCAGTGCATAGTTACCGTACAATTCAATCCTTCTACCATACAATGTCCCAATTAAATATAAGACATGGAATTATTGTTAAGTCTTATTTATTTAATTATATGTATTTCGATTTTCCAATGAACAACTCTGATAATGCAAATTAGAAACTCCATTCTAATTTCATTCTGCTTTGGCCAAAGACTTCTGAGTCATCATTTATCGAATCACATAGGACATTCTCTCCTTTTAGTAGAAGTGGTAGATTCTTTGTTGATCATTCACCTATCTCCATGTATAACTTATTATACCCAACCATACCCTTTGATATACCCTAAGGGTCTTAAGGGACATGTCAAAGTATAACTCATCATACACAAGATACTATGATGATCTCAAGTCCAAGGATCACTTATACTACTATCACTAGCGGAATTCCTATTGACAGGCAAGTAAAACTCCATTAGGTATTCCTTAGCGAGCCACGTTCAGTGTACTTATTCTCCAATAAGCACCTACATACTTGCTTTAGTGTCTCCACACAAATGATTATGAGATCAATCATCCTCTTCATAAGAGCAAGCAACGTATGTACTAATCTATCCGGATTCACTAATCCCCTTTTTAGTAATCCATCGATTAGGAACGATTTTAGTTTGTGAGCTATCTAGAATTTATATCTCATAAGCATGATCACTATTATGATTCTAAAAGCATTACTCAAAACTATGGGTTTATCACATTTAATATAACAGCACCATGTAGATAAAGTAAAATGCCTTTAATAACCGAATAAGATTACAAAGTATATGCTACATCATATCAAATATGATTGGCTTGTGTGCATACTACTTTCAAAAACAGTGTAGACGAGACGGAAATTAGTTTGTTGGTTGTTTGTGGAAAACCACTCAGCATACTATATTGGACACTGTTAAAGACTCGATGTGTGCTAGCGTTAGAATTATGAATGCGTATGGTGCCAAGGTGTTATCTAATATTTAGTTATGTGGTTAAATGTTAGATAATTTATTGATAAAGAAGTGATATTATAAGGTGATATATGTGATGCTAATTGAAAGATCAATCTTATAACTGATAGGTCTTTCATAAGAGATTAAGTTAAATTGCGTAGCTGTAATCGATGGTACATGCAAGTTTCATCTTACTTAACTTTTATATTGAGCCAGTTTGTGACGCCCCCAAATTCGGGTCTCCAAATACCCGGATCCGGTCATCACGATCCAATACAAACATTCACCTCTAACAACATATGGTAACTAAAATACGGAATATAATAAACATACGTTGTTCATTTCGAAGGTGTTACTAGTCCCAGAATACAATAACCTTAAACACTTACACAAATCCATACCTCTAAATAAATGTCAGGGTTTAAATTACATTAACAGTAATTAACTACACATAAATTTAGAATCTGCTACATGAAGTCTATCACTTCATCTTTTCTTTCCCTTTGTTCTTCCCTGACGTCTCGGGTTTAGCTGCAATGAAGTCATGATATAGCAAGGATGAGCAACGAGTTTGCTCAGCAAGTTTAAAGTACAACAATAAAAATATATCATGATGAAATGGTATAGAAAGAGATTTTAACAATAGAATTATCAGAAGCAATAACAATAATTGCTTTTAGAACAATTGATAATCAAGTAGACTTTGAACAATAACTTCCAAAGGAGTCAATAGCTAGTTGACCCTCTGGTTACTGGCTACAGAATAAGTACTTGAGGGGATCAGCCTCGCGTACGCTATGTGTATGCATAACATTTAACTCTGCTAGTTGTACCTTATATACGGTACCTGGGGTACTCCCCTATAATAAGAGGGGTGTTCATACAGTCTAAGAATCCTCACCATTGATTGGTTCGGATAGCTTTTATAAATTCTCACATACGTGCCTGACCGAGACAAGGGTTCAGACTTAATCATGAATAGTTCTTAAATTTCGGAACTTAAATAGATATACGAATTCAAATGCACGAGTGCGAATGTCAATGAATACATAGACGTGGAATAATTTTAAAAATAATTAGACCACTTAAGGCATGCTTGGAGATAAGATTCCAGATTAAAGAATAACTTGCAATAATATATACCTTATTGCACGAATTAAAAATAATGCATAAGGTTTAGAAACTTGCTCAATGTAAAAGTTGAGTAAGATAGAACTTGCATTCAATATACTGAAAGAATAAAGTTAGGGAACTTGCCTGTTGCTCAGCTACAGATAAAATTTAGCTTTAATTAATTGATCTTGGATAACCTATCAGTTGACAAAGTTGGTTTATCCATTAGCATTGCATAACTGTCTATCAATACACTCACTTATGTTATTTATTTGGCAAACAACCAATTCACCATATACATTTAATTACTAGTTAACATTAGTTACACAGAAATTAATTTAATGGCCTCTACCTATTATTTAAAAATAGCTAATAGTTAATCATGGTTACCTATTATTTGAGTACTCAACTATTACCATTATTCCCCTCTAAATATGGGTTAATAATTCTTATTTATTAGTCATAAAAAAAATAATAAATTTACTATGGTTTAATAGCAACTAGAAAATAGTTGATCACTTATTCAATTTTATTTACCCTTAATTACCCTTCACCCGTAAGGGTAATTGAGTACTTATTATTCTTGTTCCTTATTCACATTAAATACTTACTGTATTAATTATACACACACTTAATTATTATTTAATATTAATAATCGTTAAGTGTTTCTTATCTTTATTTACACTTTATTATTAATAATAGTTAAATATTCCATATCTTTATTTATTATTTATTGCTAAATAATAAATAATTATTTTGTTAACTTATTCATACTTAATTATTAATAATATTCACCACCCTTATTTATTATTTATGATAAATAATAAATAAGCAATTTACTCATTTATTTTAATTATTATTTAACATCGGTCAAATAATAATTTAAATATTTATTATCTTTATTTATTATTATTCTGATAAATACATAATTACTTTATTAATTTTATTCATACTTAATTATTATTTATTATTAATTAAATAATAATTAAATATTTGTAACACTTAATTATTATTTAGGATTAATTAATAATTACATAGTTATTACCCATATTCATTATTTATGGATAAATAATAAAGAATTATTTGTTAACCTTGTTCATGCTTAATTATTATTTAAAATTTAAATAATAATTAAATATTTATTATCATTATTGGTAGATAATAAGTAATTATTATTTTATTACTTATATTCATACTTAATTATTATTCAATACTAATTAAATAATAATTAAAATATTTATTGTTTATTAATAATTAATTTTTATTAAATATTATTTTCTTTAATAATAACTAATTATTTTATTAACCTTATTCATATTTAATTATTATTAAATAATAATTAAATATTTATTATCTTCCTTCATATTTAATTATTATTATCGAATGGTAATTAGGTTTTCATTTGTGCACCGCATTATTAAGGGTAACAACCCTATTTTGATTCTCTACAAGCATGTTATCTATTCAATATACCCTTAATTAAGTTATCAACAGCAGCCATTGAACTACTTTACTGAAATCCATGGACATATAGTATTCCTGCAGTTTTCATTCCAAGGTTTGCAAAGCAACAAGGTTTGATTTCATAGCTACTTGCCGACAGAACAAAGTAAGCACCAAAGGAAGCAAGAGTCTGGTTCAAGCATTATTACAAACACATAGCATGCTTCCTACAACACCACAGACCCAATCGCAGTGCAAGAATCACATTACCTAGATCTTAAGGTCCTTCCATATACTGAAGTTTCAAAACAAAATCAACCCAATACAAATTTTCCAAATCAAAACCAAACCACAACAAAAGAAATCCAATACCAGTTTCTTAATTGAATGAACCAACACAATACCAGGTCTTTAAAAATATTATAATCCAACATCTGAAGTACACACCAAAACAACTACAATAATATACAGTGTATAACCTAAATCCAAACAAACTATCACAGTCAATTGACCCCTTTTGATACCTTGGGTTTGATCGATTGGCGGTCCTCCTTCTTAGCCCAAAATATTTGATTACGTCGGACATCCATCGTCGAGCAACTGATTTCCCCTGTCTCTCTCTCCAAAATTTTGTTGTTGTTGTTTTTTTTTTTTTTTAACTTGGACTCACAACAAGGAATTCAGCGGCTTGTTCTAAAGTTTGGGTGTCGAATTTATAGGGGTTTGTTTACCCCCTTTAGACCGGTTATTACCTTATTTGGCCATTCGAGGACCATCGGTAAGGGCAGTGACCGGCGTTTACTCCAACCTATCTAAACCCAGCTGTCGCCCAACTTTCGAGCCGTGCAATCCTGTCGGTCACGTCGCCGGTCGGTCTAAGTCCCTTGGTCCGATCAAAGTCGCTCGGTCGTCGATACCCTTGCTTATTCCGACCGTTGGTTGCTTCGCTCCGCTGCCGGCGCACGCCTGGCTGATTGGAAGCCTATGACTGATAGGGTTTAGGGCTTTGGATTTTCCCCATCTTGCTCGGCTGTTGATTTGAGAGGCTAGGGATTTGGTTTCAGTTGAGCGATTGTCTGAGTTGAGAGGATTGATTTCTTGGTTCGGTTATCCCCAATTTAAGCCGCCGTTAGACTTAATCAGGTAGAGGTGGATACGACCCGAAATCCTTGTCCAGCCCGATTGGATTAAGGATTGGACTCAACCCGCTGGTTGGGTCGGCCAAAAGAAAGGGAGTCAGCCCATTTGAATAAAAAAGGATTTGGGCCTAAACAAAAAAAACCAATGGCTAATCCAAACGAAGGTGACCCAATTTAATTGACAATATTATATATAATTTGAATAACTAATCCAATTAATTAATTATTTAAAAATATTTAATTTAACCGTAATTCTTCATTCGAATTATTTAGTCCGAAAATGATAAAATTATTTATTTGATTATCCAAATTTTTGTGCCAATCAAATGCTAGGGTTAACTTATTAATTTACTCAAACTATTAGTGAGTCCCCTTTTAAGGCAAAGAAAATTATTGAACTATATAGTTATATAATTAAATAATAATTATTACATGGATCCAATTAAATTCGTAAAAATGTATAATAACTGAATTTTATTTATTAAAATAAATTTGATACAATGTTTAAAAAAATTCCTGGACATTACAAAGTTTCTCTATCCTTACTCAAGTTTATATTGAGCAAGTCCTTCTTAACTCAAACTTGAGTTGCTATGTTTCTAGCATGCTAGTGGTTTAATTCTTGATAATTATTCCACCTCCTTAAGTTATTAATTCGCACTTAGTGCATGTTGCATATGTCTATCAGGTATGAAAGGCTGATCACCTTCATTATCATAAGGTTCAGTTAAATTTGTTCATGGTCATTATTGACACCCTGTATTATTGAATTCAGTCACTCAATCATTGAAATTTTGATTCATGCTCTTTCACAATTATTATATTGTTGAAACGTTCTAAAGCTTATTTATTCTTTCAATCATGATATATCTTTATTGTATTTAACTTGCTGAGCAAAGTAATTGCTCACCCTTGCTATATCATGATAAATTTCAGATTTAAAGCGAACGTTCGAGGAAAGACAGTACAAAAGCAAAGGACAAGATTATATGGTTATGCATGTTAGCTAATTAGTTATCTGATGTAAATGATATTGTAAACCTTTTAAGTTACTGAAGGTAAATATGTATTAAAATAAAGGTTATAAACCTTGGGATATGTAGCAGAATTTATTGTATAAACAATTTATGTTTATATCTTCTGCAGTAGTTAAAAATATGATGTATCGTGACGCACCAAATCCGAGGTTCAAGGGACCCGGGTTTGGGGGCGTTT
Organism: Aralia elata; assembly: GCA_034770075.1. Classification (NCBI taxonomy): domain Eukaryota; kingdom Viridiplantae; phylum Streptophyta; class Magnoliopsida; order Apiales; family Araliaceae; genus Aralia; species Aralia elata. Next base: position 49,934,657 of record CM068387.1, on the reverse strand, counting down.
ACATTTGGTATCAAAGCTGTAGGTTATAAACCTTAGGTAGGGGTACCTTAGGCTATAACCGCAGGGATAAGGATAAGGAATAAATTCAAATAGAGTTTAAGTGCTAAAAGATGAATTTTTGAAAATCCATTATTAAGTAAGGAAAAAGATAAATAAGATTCAAAGAACCAATTATTGGTGGGCCCCACAATGGAATAACTGTCGGATATAAAAAGCGGTAACTTTTTAAAATTGGCGGCATAACTTTTACCGTTAATTATTGAAATACCCGGTAATAAAAGAATAGTAACACACGTTATTCCACAGTAGCACGCGGTACTCCACAGTAGCTCACGGTATTCCACAATAGCACACGGTATTGCACAGTATTTCATATTATGGGTTCAATAATTGCTACAATGACAATAGCATAGTATTTTATATTATTGATTTAATAATTATCACAGTAACAACTGCACAACATTTCACATTTTTAAATCAATAATTGTCACGTCACAGTTAGTATTATTGGCAATGTCTAGAAGTTCTGTCGAGAAAAGGGGTTATTTAATTACGCGCCATTTATACGGAAGACCCCCTCTTTCTTGGGAATGATCTCGTTGCCAGTATTGCGAGTATATGATATATGTGATATTAATACATTTAACACAATAATATAGAAAATAGATTTATTAATAATAAAAAATTTGATAATGGATTTATCTTTTTGATAATGGAGTTACTTTATTTGATAATGGATTTGTGACACCCCCAAATTCAGGTACCAATACCTCGAATTTGGTGTTCACGCTAAAATACAATCATACACCTCTAAACAACATAAATCAACTAATGCGGAATAAAATAAACATATGTTGTTCATTACAAAAGGTTCACTACGGTCCCAAGGTCTACAACCTTAAATAAATACATCGCAGAATACATTAATAATACAAAACTATTCCACGATTACATAAAGGGATAATATATATAACTATTACTTCAGCTTTCCTTTGCCTTTGCCCGCTTTGGAACTCTCCGGCTTAACTGCAATAGGTTCATGATATAGCAAGGGTGAACAACTACTTTGCTCAGCAAGTTTAAAAACAAGAAGAAGATATATCATGAATGAATAAGAATAATAGCTGCATAGATCAACAATTTATGAACATTGATGAAATAGCTGAAATGACATAATCAAAGTTCAAATGAAACAATGAATAATGATTATTTACTGCTGAGTGGTCCAACCGACCATGAACTTTTGGCCAAAGAGTCAATCATTCGACTAACTCTTTTAAAACCTGACCCCGTCAGTTGTACTTGAGGGGATCAGCCTCTCGTACACCATGTATATGCATAACATTTAGCTCTGACTGCATCGAATAACGGACACATTATAATCCCTTAATAAGGGTTGCTCTCTTAGTCCAAGAATCCGTACCAACTACTGGTTTGGATAGCTTTTAAAATAATAACCTGTACATGCCGAAACAAATGGCGTAGACTATTTCCTTAGACAGTTCATTAATGACGAACTTAAACATTTCACAATCTAACAACAGATAATGAATTCAAATGCATAAATTGCGAATATCAATAATTATCTTTGAGGTGGAATAATTGACAATAATTAATCCACTACTATGATTTAAAGGTAATAACTCCGTTTGAGTTATGAAACTTGCGACAATATACAACCTGTGTAAACGATAGGAAACCTGCTCAATGTAATTTGAGTAAGGTTAGGGAAACTTGCATAACATACACCTGTTTGCACGAAATAAAAAGAATATTGCATAAGGTTTAGAAACTTGCCCAACACAAGGGTTAGACAAGGGATAGGGAAACGTGCCTGATGCGCTGCTACAATATTATAACACACGCTCCTTAATATCCTACACAATTAAATTCATATTTACATAACAATTAGTCACATACCAAATAATGGTTCGAAACGGACGTTGCATCATTAAAACACATTGATTGCGGCGCCATTCTGCAGTAGCCGGATTCTGGGTTTCTTCCCAGTTCGCGACTCCGACCTCCGGCCACTCCAACCTCCATAACTCCTTCAATACACAAGCAAATTGGTCCATTTCAGACTCTATGGACTCCTAACTCATAGGGCTACAACATATCAAAAATGCAGAGCTACCCATTAACATTAACATGGTCAAATCGTAAGCCAAAGTGTAAAGTTCATACTCTGTTCTTCCAGTTCTTGACATGTTTTACAAAAATCATTACTACGAACTCGTTTTAACTCCTTTTTACTCCATTCCAACTGAGTTAGCTTCGTAACCCATGGAACTACAATACCATAGCAACAAATAAAATTAACAAACACAAAATCATAGCTCTACAGTCCTCTAAAAAGTCCGAATGTCCAAGTTCATGTCCAAAGTCCATAGTTCTTGCTCCATTAAGCCAAGGTAAGGATTTCTTGCGTTTTTGTTCCACTTTGATATTATTAATAACTTATATAACCTCTTAACAACATTTACAAACAATAACAACAAACAAAAACACCAAGAATCGCCATAAATCCGACCCACAAGCTTAAGAGCTTAAAACTAAGAAAAACTTGAAAATCTTTACAAGAAATCAAATGAAGTAGATTTGATTGATTGTTTACCTCTGTAAATCCTTCCTAGAGGTTAAGAAGCTTGGCTAGGCTTGATTTTGAAGGTTCCCCTCGCTTGGTTCCTCCACCCGTGCCTTCTTCTTCTTCCTCCCTCCTTTTCCGGCGAGTTCTTCCTCTTTTTCGACGACTTCTTCCTCCTTTCCGGCGAGCTCTCTCTCTCTTTCTCTCTCTCTCTCTCTCTCTTTCTGCAGAATGGGTTTGAATGAGGAGCTGATGGATTGCAAAAGAGAATGATTGTTTGAATTTGGGAGGAGTGGAGTGAATTAGGGAGAAGTGGAAGAAAAATGGAAATGGGGTTGGTTGCTCAAGGAGCTTGCCGGCAACCTCCCTCTTGCTCAATTCCCATTGGTCCAAAATGAGGGATTGGTTCCCTCTTGGGGTAACAAGCCAAAATAAATACCCGAAAATACCAAAAATATATCCGAAAACTCTCACTTTTGTACCAAAACTGGTAAATAACTATACCCAAAATTAAAATGGGTATTACCATAAATATTTGGATGGGTAAAAATAATTATTATAGGATTTGTCCAAATATTCGGAACACCCATATAATGCATTTTGGATACGGATAAAATCACGTATCAGCTTAAATAAAGTTTCCGACACTTGGAAAAATTATCCGTACGCATACACGTATTTATGAAATTTATTAACATCGAAAAAAAACACAAAAATATTTGGCATAAATAGTGCATCGGGAAACGTGCCCCGTGAATAGTGATTTAGCGACGCTACGCAAAATCAATTATTCACTTAAACAAAATTATAACACGTAAAATTTCATGCATTCACATAATCCAGGTTGCCACACAACCTTTAAACATGCAACACAAAATAATATCAATAAAATATAATATATTCATTAACATTCAAAAATTCGAATTACAGGGAAATTTCAGAATTCCCGGTCGTTACAGGATTAATCTTTCTAAAAAAATGGATGGATGATATTAATTGAAGAAAAAATGGATGGATGATATAAATTAAAAAAAAATGGATGGATAATATAGATTGAAGAAAAAATAGATGGATGATATAAAAAGAGTGTGAGAATTGATGTGTGGTAGATATTGGTTAAATTTTGCTATAAATAGGGGGGCTTAGCATAAGGAAAATCATAACTTCTTTGCTTATATTTCCTTCAACTCTCTAAAAATTTCTTAGTGTGAGTCCTCTTTAAGTGTGCTAAACTATCTTAAGTAGTTGTAAAGATCAGTAAGAGTGCGACTAGTGTTAAGGTAAGTCTTTCTATAAATGTTGGTCAAACACCCACACACGTCACACAATATTTATAATTCTTTCTTTAGAAGAGTTATTTTGAAAAACTTCCTTTGAAAGATTTTATTTTGAAATATTATTTTTGAAACTATTATAAACACTACACCAAATATACTATATAATCATTTTGAAAGTAATATGCATACAAGCCAATCATATTTGATATGATGTAGCATATACTTTGTAATCTTATTCGGTTATTAAAGGCATTTTACATTATCTACATGGTGCTGTTATATTAAATGTGATAAACCCATAGTTTTGAGCAATGCTTTTAGAATCATGATGGGGATCATGCTAATAAGATCTAAATTCTAGATAGCTCCCAACCTAAAATCGTTCCTAATCGTTGGATTACTAAAAAGGGATTAGTGAATCCGGATAGATTAGTACATACGTTGTTTGCTCTAATGAAGAGGATGATTGATCTCATAATCATTTGTGTGGAGACACTAAAGCAAGTATGTAGGTGCTTATTAGAGAATAAGTTCACTGAACGTAGCTCGCTAAGGAATACCTAATGGAGTTTTACTCGCCTGTCAATAGGAATTCCTCTAGTGATAGTAGTACAAGTGATCCTTGGACTTGAGATCATCATAGTATCTTGTGTGTGATGAGTTATCCTTTGACATGTCCCTTAAGACCCTTAGGGTATATCAAAGGGTATGATTGGATATAATAAGTTATACATGGAAATAGGTGAATGATCAACAAAAAATCTACCACTTCTAGTAAAAGGAGAAAATGTCCTATGTGATTCGATAAATGACGACTCAGAAGTCTTTGGCCAAAGCAGAATGAAATTAGAAAGGAGTTTCTAATTTACATTAACAAAGTTGTGCATTTAAGAATCGAAATGCATATAATTAAATAAAATAAGACTTGACAGTAATTCCATGTCTTATATGAAAGTCGTATGCACACAAGCCAATCATATTTGATATGATGTAGCATATACTTTGTAATCTTATTTGGTTATTAAAGGCATTTTACATTATCTACATGGTGCTGTTATATTAAATGTGATAAACCCATACTTTTGAGCAATGCTTTTAGAATCATGACGGGGATCATGCTAATAAGATCTAAATTCTAGATAGCTCCCAACCTAAAATCGTTCCTAATTGTTGGATTACTAAAAGGGGGATTAGTGAATCCGGATAGATTAGTACATACGTTGTTTGCTCTTATGAAGAGGATGATTGATCTCATAATCATTTGTGTGGAGACACTAAAGCAAGTATGTAGGTGCTTATTAGAGAATAAGTTCACTGAACGTGGCTCGCTAAGGAATACCTAATGGAGTTTTACTCGACTGTCAATAGGAATTCCTCTAGTGATAGTAGTACAAGTGATCCTTGGACTTGAGATCATCATAGTATCTTGTGTGTGATGAGTTATCCTTTGACATGTCCCTTAAGACCTTTAGGGTATATCAAAGGGTATGATTGGGTATAATAAGTTATACATGGAAATAGGTGAATGATCAACAAAGAATCTACCACTTCTAGTAAAAGGAGAAAATGTCCTATGTGATTCGATAAATGACGACTCAGAAGTCTTTGGCCAAAGAAGAATGAAATTAGAAAGGAGTTTCTAATTTGCATTATTAGAGTTGTGCATTTGAGAATCGAAATGCATATAATTAAATAAAAATAAGATTTGACAGTAATTCCATGTCTTATATGAAAGTAGTATGCACGCAAGCCAATCATATTTGATATGATGTAGCATATACTTTATAATGTTATTCGGTTATTAAAGGCATTTTACATTATCTACATGGTGTTGTTATATTAAATGTGATAAACCCATACTTTTGAGCAATGCTTTTAGAATCATGATGGGGATCATGCTAATAAGATCTAAATTCTAGATAGCTCCCAACCTAAAATCGTTCCTAATTGTTGGATTACTAAAAAGGGGATTAGTGAATCCGGATAGATTAGTACATACGTTGCTTGCTCTTATGAAGAGGATGATTGATCTCATAATCATTTGTGTGGAGACACTAAAGCAAGTATGTAGGTGCTTATTAGAGAATAAGTTCACTGAACGTGGCTCGCTAAGGAATACCTAATGGAGTTTTACTCGACTGTCAATAGGAATTCCTCTAGTGATAGTAGTACAAGTGATCCTTGGACTTGAGATCATCATAGTATCTTGTGTGTGATGAGTTATCCTTTGACATGTCCCTTAAGACCTTTAGGGTATATCAAAGGGTATGATTGGGTATAATAAGTTATACATGGAAATAGGTGAATGATCAACAAAGAATCTACCACTTCTAGTAAAAGGAGAAAATGTCCTATGTGATTCGATAAATGACGACTCAGAAGTCTTTGGCCAAAGAAGAATGAAATTAGAAAGGAGTTTCTAATTTGCATTATTAGAGTTGTGCATTTGAGAATCGAAATGCATATAATTAAATAAAATAAGATTTGACAGTAATTCCATGTCTTATATGAAAGTAGTATGCACGCAAGCCAATCATATTTAATATGATGTAGCATATACTTTATAATGTTATTCGGTTATTAAAGGCATTTTACATTATCTACATGGTGCTGTTATATTAAATGTGATAAACCCATACTTTTGAGCAATGCTTTTAGAATCATGACGGGGATCATGCTAATAAGATCTAAATTCTAGATAGCTCCCAACCTAAAATCGTTCCTAATTGTTGGATTACTAAAAAGGGGATTAGTGAATCCGGATAGATTAGTACATACGTTGCTTGCTCTTATGAAGAGGATGATTGATCTCATAATCATTTGTGTGCAGATACTAAAGCAAGTATGTAGGTGCTTATTAGAGAATAAGTTCACTGAACGTGGCTCGCTAAGGAATACCTATGGAGTTTTACTCGCCTGTCAATAGGAATTCCTCTAGTGATAGTAGTACAAGTGATCCTTGGACTTGAGATCATCATAGTATCTTGTGTGTGATGAGTTATCTTTTGACATGTCCTTTAAGACCCTTAGGGTATATCAAAGGGTATGATTGGGTATAATAAGTTATACATCGAAATAGGTGAATGATCAACAAAGAATCTACCACTTCTAGTAAAAGGAGAAAATGTCCTATGTGATTCGATAAATGACGACTCAGAAGTCTTTGGCCAAAGCAGAATGAAATTAGAAAGGAGATTCTAATTTACATTATCAGAGTTGTGCATTTGAGAATCGAAATGCATATAATTAAATAAAATAAGACTTGACAGTAATTCCATGTCTTATATGAAAGTAGTATGCACACAAGCCAATCATATTTGATATGATGTAGCATATACTTTGTAATCTTATTCAGTTATTAAAGGCATTTTACATTATCTACATGGTTCTGTTATATTAAATGTGATAAACCCATACTTTTGAGCAATGCTTTTAGAATCATGATGGGGATCATGCTAATAAGATCTAAATTCTAGATAACTCACAAACTAAAATTGTTCCTAATCGTTGGATTACTAAAAAGAGGATTAGTGAATCCGGATAGATTAGTACATACGTTGCTTGCTCTTATGAAGAATATGATTGATCTCATAATCATTTGTGTGCAGATACTAAAATAAGTATGTAGGTTCATTAGAGAATAAGTTCACTGAACGTGGCTCGCTAAGGAATACCTAATGGAGTTTTACTCGCCTGTCAATAAGAATTCCTCTAGTGATAGTAGTACAAGTGATCCTTGGACTTGAGATCATCATATTATCTTGTGTGTGATGAGTTATAGTTTGACATGTCCCTTAAAACCCTTAGGGTATATCAAAGGGTATGATTGGGTATAATAAGTTATACATCGAAATAGGTGAATGATCAACAAAGAATCTACCACTTCTAGTAAAAGGAGAAAATGTCCTATGTGATTCGATAAATGACGACTCAGAAGTCTTTGGCCAAAGAAGAATGAAATTTGAAAGGAGTTTCTAATTTGCATTATTAGAGTTGTGCATTTGAGAATCGAAATGCATATAATTAAATAAAATAAGACTTGACAGTAATTCCATGTCTTATATGAAAGTAGTATGCACACAAGCCAATCATATTTGATATGATGTAGCATATACTTTGTAATCTTATTTGGTTATTAAAGGCATTTTACATTATCTACATGGTGCTGTTATATTAAATGTGATAAACCCATACTTTTGAGCAATGCTTTTAGAATCATGACGGGGATCATGCTAATAAGATCTAAATTCTAGATAGCTCCCAACCTAAAATCGTTCCTAATTGTTGGATTACTAAAAGGGGGATTAGTGAATCCGGATAGATTAGTACATACGTTGTTTGCTCTTATGAAGAGGATGATTGATCTCATAATCATTTGTGTGGAGACACTAAAGCAAGTATGTAGGTGCTTATTAGAGAATAAGTTCACTGAACGTGGCTCGCTAAGGAATACCTAATGGAGTTTTACTCGACTGTCAATAGGAATTCCTCTAGTGATAGTAGTACAAGTGATCCTTGGACTTGAGATCATCATAGTATCTTGTGTGTGATGAGTTATCCTTTGACATGTCCCTTAAGACCTTTAGGGTATATCAAAGGGTATGATTGGGTATAATAAGTTATACATGGAAATAGGTGAATGATCAACAAAGAATCTACCACTTCTAGTAAAAGGAGAAAATGTCCTATGTGATTCGATAAATGACGACTCAGAAGTCTTTGGCCAAAGAAGAATGAAATTAGAAAGGAGTTTCTAATTTGCATTATTAGAGTTGTGCATTTGAGAATCGAAATGCATATAATTAAATAAAATAAGATTTGACAGTAATTCCATGTCTTATATGAAAGTAGTATGCACGCAAGCCAATCATATTTGATATGATGTAGCATATACTTTATAATGTTATTCGGTTATTAAAGGCATTTTACATTATCTACATGGTGTTGTTATATTAAATGTGATAAACCCATACTTTTGAGCAATGCTTTTAGAATCATGATGGGGATCATGCTAATAAGATCTAAATTCTAGATAGCTCCCAACCTAAAATCGTTCCTAATTGTTGGATTACTAAAAAGGGGATTAGTGAATCCGGATAGATTAGTACATACGTTGCTTGCTCTTATGAAGAGGATGATTGATCTCATAATCATTTGTGTGGAGACACTAAAGCAAGTATGTAGGTGCTTATTAGAGAATAAGTTCACTGAACGTGGCTCGCTAAGGAATACCTAATGGAGTTTTACTCGACTGTCAATAGGAATTCCTCTAGTGATAGTAGTACAAGTGATCCTTGGACTTGAGATCATCATAGTATCTTGTGTGTGATGAGTTATCCTTTGACATGTCCCTTAAGACCTTTAGGGTATATCAAAGGGTATGATTGGGTATAATAAGTTATACATGGAAATAGGTGAATGATCAACAAAGAATCTACCACTTCTAGTAAAAGGAGAAAATGTCCTATGTGATTCGATAAATGACGACTCAGAAGTCTTTGGCCAAAGAAGAATGAAAATTAGAAAGGAGTTTCTAATTTGCATTATTAGAGTTGTTGCATTTGAGAATCGAAATGCATATAATTAAATAAAATAAGATTTGACAGTAATTCCATGTCTTATATGAAAGTAGTATGCACGCAAGCCAATCATATTTAATATGATGTAGCATATACTTTATAATGTTATTCGGTTATTAAAGGCATTTTACATTATCTACATGGTGCTGTTATATTAAATGTGATAAACCCATACTTTTGAGCAATGCTTTTAGAATCATGACGGGGATCATGCTAATAAGATCTAAATTCTAGATAGCTCCCAACCTAAAATCGTTCCTAATTGTTGGATTACTAAAAAGGGGATTAGTGAATCCGGATAGATTAGTACATACGTTGCTTGCTCTTATGAAGAGGATGATTGATCTCATAATCATTTGTGTGCAGATACTAAAGCAAGTATGTAGGTGCTTATTAGAGAATAAGTTCACTGAACGTGGCTCGCTAAGGAATACCTATGGAGTTTTACTCGCCTGTCAATAGGAATTCCTCTAGTGATAGTAGTACAAGTGATCCTTGGACTTGAGATCATCATAGTATCTTGTGTGTGATGAGTTATCTTTTGACATGTCCTTTAAGACCCTTAGGGTATATCAAAGGGTATGATTGGGTATAATAAGTTATACATCGAAATAGGTGAATGATCAAACAAAGAATCTACCACTTCTAGTAAAAGGAGAAAATGTCCTATGTGATTCGATAAATGACGACTCAGAAGTCTTTGGCCAAAGCAGAATGAAATTAGAAAGGAGATTCTAATTTACATTATCAGAGTTGTGCATTTGAGAATCGAAATGCATATAATTAAATAAAATAAGACTTGACAGTAATTCCATGTCTTATATGAAAGTAGTATGCACACAAGCCAATCATATTTGATATGATGTAGCATATACTTTGTAATCTTATTCAGTTATTAAAGGCATTTTACATTATCTACATGGTTCTGTTATATTAAATGTGATAAACCCATACTTTTGAGCAATGCTTTTAGAATCATGATGGGGATCATGCTAATAAGATCTAAATTCTAGATAACTCACAAACTAAAATTGTTCCTAATCGTTGGATTACTAAAAAGAGGATTAGTGAATCCGGATAGATTAGTACATACGTTGCTTGCTCTTATGAAGAATATGATTGATCTCATAATCATTTGTGTGCAGATACTAAAATAAGTATGTAGGTTCATTAGAGAATAAGTTCACTGAACGTGGCTCGCTAAGGAATACCTAATGGAGTTTTACTCGCCTGTCAATAAGAATTCCTCTAGTGATAGTAGTACAAGTGATCCTTGGACTTGAGATCATCATATTATCTTGTGTGTGATGAGTTATAGTTTGACATGTCCCTTAAAACCCTTAGGGTATATCAAAGGGTATGATTGGGTATAATAAGTTATACATCGAAATAGGTGAATGATCAACAAAGAATCTACCACTTCTAGTAAAAGGAGAAAATGTCCTATGTGATTCGATAAATGACGACTCAGAAGTCTTTGGCCAAAGCAGAATGAAATTACAAAAGAGTTTCTAATTTACATTATCAGAGTTGTGCATTTGAGAATCGAAATGCATATAATTAAATAAAATAAGACTTGACAGTAATTCCATGTCTTATATGAAAGTAGTATGCACACAAGCCAATCATATTTGATATGATGTAGCATATACTTTGTAATCTTATTCGGTTATTAAAGGCATTTTACATTATCTACATGGTTCTGTTATATTAAATGTGATAAACCCATACTTTTGAGCAATGCTTTTAGAATCATGATGGGGATCATGCTAATAAGATCTAAATTCTAGATAGCTCACAAACTAAAATCGTTCCTAATCGTTGGATTACTAAAAAGAGGATTAGTGAATCCGGATAGATTAGTACATACGTTGCTTGCTCTTATGAAGAATATGATTGATCTCATAATCATTTGTGTGCAGATACTAAAACAAGTATGTAGGTTCATTAGAGAATAAGTTCACTGAACGTGGCTTGCTAAGGAATACCTAATGGAGTTTTACTCGCCTGTCAATAAGAATTCCTCTAGTGATAGTAGTACAAGTGATCCTTGGACTTGAGATCATCATCGTATCTTGTGTGTGATGAGTTATAGTTTGACATGTCCCTTAAAACCCTTAGGGTATATCAAAGGGTATGATTGGGTATAATAAGTTATACATCGAAATAGGTGAATGATCAACAAAGAATCTACCACTTCTAGTAAAAGGAGAAAATGTCCTATGTGATTCGATAAATGACGACTCAGAAGTCTTTGGCCAAAGCAGAATGAAATTAGAAAAGAGTTTCTAATTTGCATTATCAGAGTTGTGCATTTGAGAATCGAAATGCATATAATTAAATAAAATAAGACTTGACAGTAATTACATGTCTTATATGAAAGTAGTATGCACACAAGCCAATCATATTTGATATGATGTAGTATATACTTTGTAATGTTATTCGGTTATTAAAGGCATTTTACATTATCTACATGGTGTTGTTATAATAAATGTGATAAACCCATAGTTTTGAGCAATGCTTTTAGAATCATGATGAGGATCATGTTAATGAGATCTAAATTCAAGATAGTTCACAAACAAAAATCGTTTCTAATCATTGGATTACTAAAAAGGGGATTAGTAAATCCGGATAGATTAGTACATACGTTGCTTGCTCTTATGAAGAGGATGGTTGATCTCATAATCATTTGTGTGGAGACACTAAAGCAAGTATGTAGGTGCTTATTAGAGAATAAGTTCACTGGACGTGGCTAGCTAAGGAATACTTAATGGAGTTTTACTCGCCTGTCAATAAGAATTCCTCTAGTGATAGTAGTACAAGTGATCCTTGGACTTGAGATCATCATAGTATCTTGTGTATGATGAGTTATACTTTGACATGTCCCTTAAGACCTTTAGGGTATATCAAAGGGTATGATTGGGTATAATAAGTTATACATGGAGATTGGTGAATGATCAACAAAGAATCTACCACTTCTAGTAAAAGGAGAGAATGTCCTATGTGATTCAATAAATGACGACTCAGAAGTCTTTGGCCAAAGCAGAAAGAAATTAGAAAGGAGTTTATAATTTGCATTATCAGAGTTGTGCATTTGAGAATCGAAATACATATAATTAAATAAAATAAGACTTGACAGTAATTTCATGTCTTATATTTAATTGGGACATTGTATGGTAGAAGGATTGAATTGTACGGTAACTATTCACTAAAAGGTTTTTTTTTGATTAATGTTGAAATCTATATTATTTGGAAAGTCGTTGATCGCTAAGGAGGCTTACCCTTATTGTAGAATAAATATTATTTATTTAAATGAATTAAATAGTTTAATTTATTTATTTAAATAAAATTAGAATTGTTCTAATTGATTTATTCACAACCGGTTTAATATGGATAACCTAAAGGGTCACACCGCAAAAGAGAAATATTTATTTAAGAAGTAAATGACATAATCGTAATAATAAGTTAAGTGTATTTAATTTAATCTATGGAGATAGAATAAATTAAATAGCTTAATATTTATTATTTAATATTTTGGAAATATTAAATATAAATTAATAAGAGGAGTTTTATTATTATTAGTACTATTACTATTATTTAATTCCTAATAGGGATTGGGAATTAATTAATAGAAGTACTCTCTCATGAATTCCTAATTGGATTAGGGGTTTAATTAAAATAAAAACCCTAATCCTAAATAGTTTAGGAGGATTCCCTATATATATAAATAAGAGGAGTCTTATCATGATTTAGGGTTAGACAATTACACACTCTTCCATAAGAATTGGAGAGAGAGAGATGAAGTACTTGCAATTTCTATAAAGATAGAAACTAGGATTTTGTCAACACCCATCTTCTTGAACAACTATTATTCCTTGGTGGATCACCTCTAGAGGCCAAACACTTGGGTGGTTAACGTTGATCAAAGGAAGGAATTTAATCGGTGGAATTCAAGGAGAACGCGAAGGATTTGGAGGTGAACTCGTACCTGTGGAAGCATGGTTTTACAAGGGTGTGATTCTCATACTTTATCTCTTTCGTTTAATTGATAATTGAGCACATGGATGATCATGGTGATGGTTTGTATGAAAAATTTTAAAATTCGTTTTATCGCGCTTCCGCACTATTTATGTAATTTGATTGCATGTTCGCGCTATATACAAACCTAACAGTGGCATCAGAGCCTAACCTTGTGCTAATTATCGATTATTATGATTCCATGTATGTATGGGTATGCAATTGGATCGATTTTCTGGGCAAAAGGAAAAAATTTTCGAACCCTGCTACGCAGCGCGGCCGCGCTGCTACCAGTTCATTCTGGAGCGCGGCCGCGCCCGAACCCAGAGATTGTTTCTGGGGGTGCAGCGCGGCCGAGCCGGTCTTCAGATTTTAAAATTTTTGTATTTTTGGAATATAATTAAAATTAAAAGTTTTATTTGAACCTGGAATTGGATTCTACGTTAACTAGAATAAAGGAGTTTATTCAAATATGGAATAGGATTCCATGTTTCCTTAAAAATAAAAATATTTATTTTGATAAGGAATGAGATTTAACATATTTTATTTTTCCAAGCAATTTTAAGTTAAAAAATAAAGGAGTTTATTTTGAACTTGAAATTGGTTTCCATGATAATTAAAATAAAGGAGTTTATTTTGATTTAGAATTTGATTAAAAATAAAGGAGTTTATTTTTATACAAAATTGGATAAAATAAAATAAATAAGTTTATTATGATTTAAATTTTGATTAAAATAAAGGAGTTTATTTTTGTTTCAAAATTGGATTTCTAGTAAACTTTTAATTGCCCATTAAATGATATCAACGCATATACGGAATGGTTTTATTATTCATGAGATGAATGTTATTTATTGATACATATGGAGATATGTATGATAATAAATAGAGATTAATTATGGACTATTGACCAATGTGTGATTGGATTTATTTTAGTGGATGCTTGAATGAATGAGTTTTTATAAATGGGGTCTGCGTACCTCGTCTTGTCTAGTTTTTCTTGATGTAAATTCTATCTCCCTCCTATGTACTTCTCCTTGACTGCTGATCAAGGTTTCTATTTATTGTAAATAGTTTATGTAATAGGTTTAGTTAGAATTACTTGAAGAATTGGAGACAAAGGAGCAAGGAGCGCTTGAAGACCCGTTTGTATTGGAGCCCGGGTTTAAATGTAATAGTTATATTTAAATTTTGTTCTTGCACCCAAGGTTTGACCTTTTGGTTCACTTGGTGGCTCTAGTGAACCAAACTAGAATAAAAATCCATAATCAATCCGGGTAGAATATAGTATTCTATATGTGCATGCTTACTATGTATATATTATATATTATACAACATGCTTTGCATGTTAAATAATATGACGCGTATTTTATATATATATATATATATATATATATATATATATATATATATATGTGCATGTGCGCTAAACAAGATGAGACAAATAATAACAAACCCCTCAAAGAAATCATATTAAGTCCTAAGCGTTAAAGATATTTGGAATATCGAACGTCGCCTTCTAGCATGGTAAAGCAATAGAATATTAAATATTTAATATAAGTTTATTGTGTCACCACAAGACAAGTATTAAATATTTAAGATATTGCATTATCACATTTGATGCTTATACATAGACTTAACGATGCTGTTTTGTTGTGTCACCACAAGGAGAGTGTTTTTCTTTCGAATATATGGAAGTGCTAGGTTGGACTTAACCTGGATAATTTTGATTCGGATGTGCCACCACTTGATCAAAATAATCTAAGAGACAAAATACAAGGAGTTACATAGTGATGTAATTGACAATAGTTATCTACCTATTTATTTATATATCGTTTGTTGTGTCACCACAAGGCTATATACATTTGAAATGGGATCCTTATTCTCACTAGCAAATCTTTAATTAGAATTGCCGAATTATATATTGAGGGTAATATAGTTTGATGAAAAGTGAGAGATACCAATTTAAAATAAAGACCTAATTTATTTTGGTAATTAATTAAAATGAATGTATGCTAAAATGTTGTTAAATTACAAATTCATTTATAGAATTTTACGGTGTCTAATTCACTATCACTGCGGAGCATATTAGATGCTAATTAACCGGACCAAATTAAAAGGAATGGTTTAAGAATTTGAGAATAGTTCTCAAGGATGAAAAGCTATCTTATGTCCTTAATACGCCTATCCCTACAATGGTTGCAGACAATGCCTCTGAGCAAGAGATTGCTACTCTTAGAAAGTAGTAAGATGATGCACAGTTGGCTCAATGCATCATGCTCGCATCCATGAGTAACGAGCTTCAGCGTCAGCATGAAACTATGGATGCTCCTACTATACTCCGGCACCTTCAAGGAGTTGAATGGTGAGGAAAGTAGGACTATTAGATATCAGATATCTAAGGAGCTTTTCCGATCTAGAATGACCGATGGCACTACAGCACAGACATATGTCCTAAAATGATCAATCTGATTGAACAATTGTGACAACTGGGTTTTAATAGATTAGTACATACGTTGCTTGCTCTTATGAAGAGGATGATTGATCTCATAATCATTTATGTGGAGACACTAAAGCAAGTATGTAGGTGCTTATTAGAGAATAAGTTCACTGAACGTGGCTCGCTAAGGAATACCTAATGGAGTTTTACTCGCCTGTCAATAAGAATTCCTCTAGTGATAGTAGTACAAGTGATCCTTGGACTTGAGATCATCATAGTATCTTGTGTATGATGAGTTATATTTTGACATGTCCCTTAAGACCTTTAGGGTATATCAAAGGGTATGATTGGGTATAATAAGTTATACATAGAGATAGGTGAATGATCAACAAAGAATCTACCACTTCTAGTAAAAGGAGAGAATGTCCTATGTGATTCGATAAATGACGACTCAGAAGTCTTTGGCCAAAGCAGAATGAAATTAGAAAGAAGTTTCTAATTTGCATTATCAGAGTTGTGTATTTGAGAATCGAAATACATATAATTAAATAAAATAAGACTTGACAGTAATTCTATGTCTTATATTTAATTGGGACATTGTATGGTAGAAGGATTGAATTGTCCGGTAGCTATGCACTGAAAGGTTTTTTTGTGATTAATGTTGAAATCTATATCATCTGGAAAGTCGTTGATCGCTAAGGGAGCTTACCCTTATTGTAGAATAAATATTATTTATTTAAATGAATTAAATAGTTTAATTTATTTATTTAAATAAAATTAGAATTGTTCTAATTGATTTATTCACAACCGGTTTAATATGGAGAACCTAAAGGGTCACACCGCAAAAGAAAAATATTTGTTTAAGAAGTAAATGGCATAATCGTAATAATAAGTTAATAATATTTAATTTAATCTATGGAGATAGAATAAATTAAATAGCTTAATATTTATTATTTAATATTTTGGAAATATTAAATATAAATTAATAAGAGGAGTCTTATTATTATTATTACCAATACTATTATTTATTTCCTAATAGGGAGTGAGAATTAATTAATAGAAGTACTCTCTCATGCATTCCTAATTGGATTAGGAGTATAATTAATTAAAGGAGTTTAATTAGAATATAAACCCTAATCCTAAATAGTTTAGGAGGGTTCCCTGTAATATCCCGAATGTTTATGAGTTAACAAATCATGATATTAAATTATTATGATGATTGTGGCATACAATGATCCTTAGAAAAGGAAATTGATGGGTTAAACATAGGATAATACTCAGAGATTAAATAGGTAATATGAAACCTATGTTATAGTAATACGTTAAAATTTATTCAACGATAAAATTTCGGAAGAAATTAGACGAAAACCGAGTAAGAGGTTTGATATTTGTGATTCCGAGGACGGAATCCTTATAAGGAGGGAAGGATGTGACAACCTGGATTTTCGAAAATAATTATAATAAGAATTTAATATAGAATAATTCTTATTATAAGTCGCGTTTGAATATATATGTGTTATATATATTTATGTGATTAAATAGATGAGCTTAATATGTATATATATAAATGTGAAATATATACATAGATTCGAAATGAATGAGTTAATAGTTAATTATTGCAACGATCGCGAGTCATGGGTAGGTTGATAATTCGAGCTTATGAATATTATTGAATAAAATAGACTTTTATTGATAATATTATGTGGTAAGTGTTTAAAGGTTATATTATAACCTAGTCAACGACCCCTGGGAAGGGCTGAGATCCAAACAATCAACGACCCTTGGGAAGGGCTGAGATCCAAACAATCAACGACCCCTGGGAAGGGCTGAGATCCAAATAATCAACGACCCCTGGGAAGGGTTGGTATCCAAACAACCAATAACCCTGGGAAGGGCTGGTATCCAAACAAGAAGTGAACTTGGGAAGGCATCCAAGCAAATCACAACAAGGTGGTGAGTGAACCTAGGAAGGCATCCAAGCAAACCACAACAAGGTGGTGAGTGAACCTGGGAAGGCATCCAAGCAAATCACAACAAGGTGGTGAGTGAACCTGGGAAGGCATCCAAGCAAATCACAATAAGTTGGTGTGAGAACCTGGGAAGGCATCCAAACGAACCACAACAAGGTGGTGAACAACCCCTGGGAAAGGCCGATATTCAAAAAAAAAGTGAGCGATCCCTGGGAAGGGCTGAGATCCAAGCAGACCCCGACAAATGATGACATCTGTAGAACAGTATCAAAAGACTGTACAGGGGTCATTTTTCATCAAATTTACATTTTAAATGTTGTGTCACATGCATTGAATAGATGATAATTCTGTACGTGATCCATGCAGGTTAGGTGTCAAGGTCCTAGCCTATCAGAGTCAAAAGCGATGGCTGCTAAGAACGATGTACGAGGACGAACTCCAAGGATGCCTTTCAAGCTAGTCAGGAGAATAACTTCCTTTGATGACAATGCGATGGAATAAGGTTATTACGAGATGGGTGACCGGATACGAGACCCGGCCCCGATAAGACAATCGACCGGATACGAGACCCGACGATTATGAGATGGATGACCGGATAAGAGACCCGGCCCCGACAAGACAATCAACCGGATACGAGACCCGGTGATTACGAGATGGGTGACCGGATACGAGACCCGGCCCCGACAAGACAATCGACCGGATACGAGACCCGACGATTACGAGATGGGTGACCGGATACGAGACCCGGCCCCGACAAGACAATCGACCGGATACGAGACCCGGTGATTACGAGATGGGTGACCGGATACGAGACCTGGCCTCGACAAGACAATCGACCGGATACGAGACCCGGTGATTACGAGATGGGTGACCGGATACAAGACCTGGCCCCGACAAGACAATCGATCGGATATGAGACCCGGCGATTACGAGATGGGTGACCGGATACGAGACCCGGCCCTGACAAGACAATCAACCGGATACGAGACCCGATGATTACGAGATGGGTGACCAGATACGAGACCTGGCCCCGATAAGACAATCAACCGAATACGAGACCCGGTGATTACGAGATGGGTGACTGGATACGAGACCCGGTGATTACGAGATGGGTGACCGGATACGAGACCCGGCCCCGACAAGACAATCGACCGGATACGAGACCCGGCGGTTACGAGATGAGTGACCGGATACGAGACCCGGCCCCGACAAGACAATCGACCGGATACGAGACCCGGCGATTACGAGATGAGCGACCGGATACGAGACCTGGCACTCACAGGACAATCGACCGGATACGAGACCCGGCGGTTACGAGACGAGCGACCGGATACGAGACCTGGCACTCACAGGACAATCGACCGGATACGAGACCCGGCGGTTACGAGACGAGCGACCGGATACGAGACCCGGCACTCACAGGACAATCGACTGGAGATAAGACCCGGCGATTACGAGACGAGCGACCGGATACGAGACCCGGCACTCATAGGACGATCAACCGGATACGAGACCCGGTGATCACGAGATTGACGACCGGATACGAGACCCGGCGCAGACGAGACGATCAATTAGAGAACGAAACCCGACGACTAAACGATGCGGTCAGGGATTGATGCATTGACACCTTTACGAATATGTTGCATGCCTCACATCTTGCGTTGCATCATAAGTTGTATGTGTTGCATCATGTATGTATTGTCATTCTTGTGCACTGTCATTCATGCATCGGGTGTCTATTTCTTTATCCTGTTCATTTCATTTAACATTTCATAAACATGATAAAGAGGGGCAGCTGTAGACACCCAAATTTTGCACTTCGTATACTAACCCTGACAGGAGGGCAAATTCGTCCATTGACCCGGCCTACGAGAGCAAAGGATGGGCACAAGTAAAAACATTCGACGCCAACGCGTCGATTTACAACCAAAACCGACGTGATAACAAGACCGTCCGAAATGAGCATTCCCGAATGATATGGCACATCTCCCAGTAATTCCCGGACTGCAAAATACAAGCCTGTCGGTGAAAACTGACATCACGACACGAGAATCGAGGCGTAGCACGAAAATCGAGAAAATCAAACCAGCCAGCCGCGGATTGATCTGCGGCCGATAAGTGCGCCTTTTGAAAACATGGAACTCGAAACACGGAAACCGAAAACCAGCTGAGTGGATCTGCGGCTGGCTCTGGCCAGCCTATTTCAGCTCATTCCTTCATTCATCATACAGAGATTAGCAGGCGGAGAGAGGAAGAAGCAAAACAGCAGCAGCTCGGGAAAAGAGGGAGATATAGGAAAATTTGGCAACAAAATAGGAGAGAAAGAAACAAAAAAAGGGAGGATTTATACTCCTTTGATTTGATTGTACCATAGATACTTCTCATTCTATTCAAATACACAAGTTTACATCCATTTTGGTATCATTTGCAAGGTGAAAATCTCCTTGCTATAGCAATTTCTATCATATCATTTGGTTAAATTAAATGTAGTTTTCATACAATTTATGGATAGGGAATATCGATATGAAAGAGGTATTCATGAGATATGAACTTATACATCCAAGTGTGGGTATCCAAACACAGATAACGTTCTGGCAAGAACTAGTATCTGTTATGGGATACTGTGAACCTTGGATAGATATGTTAGGTTTGTATAACGCGAATATGCAATCAAATTACATAAATAAAGCGGAAGCGCGATAAAATCAGATTTTAAAATTTTATACAAACCATCACCATGATCTTTCTTTATGCGTAATTATTAATTAAACGAAAGAGATGGAGAATAGAATTATACCCTTGTAGAATTCTAGCTTCCTCAAGTACAAGTTCACCTCCAATTCCTTCGCATTCTCCTTGAATTCCACCGATTAAATTTCTTCCTTTAATTAACGTTAGCCACCCAAGTGTTTTGCCTCTAGAGGTGATCCACCAAGGAATAATACTTGTTCAAGAAGATGGGTGTTTGGCAAAACCCTAGTTTCTATCTCTATAGAAATTATAAGTGCTCTACACAATTCTTATACAAGAGTGTGTAACCCTAATCTATGATAAGACTTCTCTTATTTATAGATGTAGGAAAACCCTTCCCTAAACTATTTAGGATTAGGGTTTCTATTCTAATTAAACTCCTTTAATTAAATAAAAATTCTAATCTAATTAGGAATTCATTAGAGAGTACTTCTATTAATTAATTCCTAATCCCTATTAGGAATTAAATAATAGTAATAGTAATAATAATAATAAGACTCCTCTTATTAATTTATATTTAATATTTCTAAAATATTAAATAATACATATTAAGTTATTTCATTTATTCCATCTCCATAGATTAAATTAAATACACTTAACTTATTATTACAATTATGTCATTTACTTCTTAAATAAATATTTTTCTTTTACGGTGTGACCCTTTAGCTTCCCCATATTAAACTGGTTGTGAATAAATGAATTAGAACAATTCTAATCTTATTTAAATAAATAAATTAAACTATTTAATTCATTTATATAAATAATATTTATTCTACAATAAGGGTAATCCCCCTTAGCGATCAATGACTTTCTAGATAATATAGATTTCAACATTAATCATAAAAAAACCTTTCAGTGCATAGTTACTGTACAATTCAATCCTTCTACCATACAATATCCCAATTAAATATAAGACATGAAATTACTGTCAAGTCTTATTTTATTTAATTATATGTATTTCGATTCTCAAATGCACAACTCTAATTAATGCAAATTAGAAACTCCTTTCTAATTTCATTCTGCCTTGGCCAAGGACTACTGAGTTGTCATTTATTGAATCACATAGGACATTCACATCTTTTACTAGATGTGGTAGATTCTTTGTTGATCATTCACTTATCTCCATGTACAACTCATTATACCCAATCATACCCTTTGATATACCCTAAAGGTCTTAAGGGACATGTCAAAGTATAACTCATCATACACAAGATACTATGATGATCTCAAGTCCAAGGATCACTTGTATTACTATCACTAGAGGAATTCCTATTGACAGGCGAGTAAAACCCCATTAGGTATTCCTTAGCGAGCCACGTTTAGTGAACTTATTCTCCAATAAGCACCTACATACTTGCTTTAATGTCTCCACACAAATGATTATGAGATCAATCATCCTCTTCTTAAGAGCAAGCAACATATGTACTAATCTATCCGGATTCACTAATCCCCTATTTAGTAATCCAAGGATTAGGAACAATTTTAGTTTGTGAGCTATCTAGAATTTAGATCTCATTAGCATGATCACCATCATGATTCTAAAAGTATTGCTCAAAACTATGGATTTATCATATTTAATATAACAACACCATGTAGATAATATAAAATACCTTTTATAACTTAATAAGATTACAAAGTATATGCTACATCATATCAAATATGATTGGCTTGTGTGCATACTACTTTCAATCTCCCACTTGCACTAAAGCCAATTGCCATGGTATCTAATACCCTTCTTCCCTAAGTGACGATCATCCTGCCGTTTGGATAATGCTTCAGTAAATGGATATGCAATGTTGTTCTTGAGAGTCCACTATCTCTATAGTGACTTTTCTTCTTTCAATGATTCCTCTAATCAAATGAAAGTGCCACAACACATGTTTGAATCCAAGATGAGACTTAGGAACTATTCCTAGTTCTATAATGAACTTTTCATCCAAACAATCAACTTGCAGCTTTATTTACAACTATATACTTTGTTTTTATCACTAAACTAGTAACTCTTTGCTGTTTGGAACCTTTCCAATTCACTGCACCACCATTCAAGGTAACGATTTATCCTAAAGTGGATTTGTTATCGTCTTGGTCAGTCTGAAAAACTTGAGTCTATTTAACCCTCTAGTTTTAATTCAGACCTACTATGAATCATGATCACATCTTCAGTACCGGTTAAGTACTTAAAGATGTTTATCACTGTCTTATAGTGATCTTCTCCTGAATACGACTGATTAACATCAGACCTTGTATATTCATTGCATACATGATAGTAACTCATGTGATCTCCTTTTTATTGAGGACAGTTTAAAGAGATACACTTCATGACTCATCATCATGAGACCTCTCTTGGAGTTTGCCATGCTAAATGCCTTTAGTATCGAATGAATATACGTTCATTGGGTCAAGCCGAACATCCTTTTAAATCTATCTATATAGATTTATATCCCCAATTTATAGGATGTTCCTCTGTGACATCCCCAAATCCGGGTACTTCATTTTCTCGGGATTTGGTGTTCACTATCCATATACATCACATCACATCTAACTACCTATTCAATATAAATAAAAACTCTTAATTAAAATAGAAATCTCCTATTAAAGGGTTGCAACATCATTCATAAACAAATCCCAGGTCATCTAACCTTAAATAAACATCAATGCGGAAACATAAATTAAGTCTATTACATAAGCATCATTTAATCAAATAAAACAAGTCTTCATCACTTGTTTGCTTTTCCTTTGCCCTTCCTAGTGGATGGCTCATCAGTTCTTTCAACTTTAGCTGCAATGTTATTATGCAAGGGTGAGCAATGATTGCCCAGCAAGTATAACAACAACAGTAATAATACATGCGAAATAATTAACGGATATTGAATAATTAAAGATTCAGCTTTTGAGTTCAAGGATATACGACAAGATTAAAAAGAACGTCTGAGGGTCTTAAGACCATGATCTATGTCCCAGGTTATCAAGTATATCTACTTTAAACCTTTAACAATTGTAAGACCATATGGACCTTACTTCTCGTACTCAGGGGGATCAACCCTTTATACCATGTATGTGCACAACATCTTAACGCTAACGTGTAAATAAAATCCCCTGTATAAGGGTTGTTCATCTCATTTTGACATCGGAATCCGCACCAAAGGAAATTTGGTTTGGATTTACTTCAATAACGTTTCTAGAATTTAGAACGCTCATCAACTATGGACTAGTCGAATCAATAAGGGTTCGCTAGTTAATCAAGGTTCAAAAGGTGTAAATCGAGAATCAAAAACTAAATCTCACAAAAGGTACAATTGAATAAGTTCTGTATAACTGAAGTATTACAAAAAGGAAGATTGAACTTCTCATTAAATTCATGAAAATGAATGAAATAGGAATAATAACTTGCTCAAGTAAGTAATAGCATTATGAAGCTTGCATTCGAAGATAATGAAATTTAGAAACTTGCGTAAACGTAAAAGTAAGGATAAGATACTTGCCTCGTGCGTAAACTATAAATTTAAGACTCACGTTCTCTAATCAACCTATACATTCCGTTTATAAAATAGTAACAATAATTAGTTACAGTATTATAAACACTTCAGAACTCATTCTCATCCAATTTCATTTTAATAACTCAGTTGACACCAAACAATCAATGGGTATATGCTTACCACCCATCACAGTATCTTAACATTCATTTTATACATTAGCCTAAGCTTTAGGTATGTCTACGATATCATAACATGGTCACAAAGAAAGAATAAAATTTTTACTCTTTTCTTTTTACTCTTTTTTATATTTTTTATTATTATTATTTCCCGCCGGGGCGAGAAAATCCTTCACAAACTCTCGCCGGGGCGAGGAATTCCTTCACAAAATTCTCCCCGGGTCAAGTAACTCAGTTCAAAATTCTCGCCGGGGCGAGAATCACGAATTCCAGTTTCTGCAGTTCACGAAGAACGCAGAAACAGGCCAAAAATTTCCAATCTTGTTATTTTAACGTCAAATTAAACTTACCCAGACACTATAATTCATAAATAATTGTTACCCAAGTCTTCTAGCATGATTCTAACAACTTAAATCACATAAACCATGAATCTAAGAATCAAATTTGAGGTTTTTATCAGTTTATCAAGGTTTCTACAATTATTCATGAAATCATACATAACAGGTTCATTGTAACACCAAATTAATCTATTTAAATCTTGTTTCCTTCATTTATACATGCATAAACAAAATAAGTTATCAATTTAACCCATTAACATGCAAAACAAGTATTAATATCATACATTCAAACCATGTTCGTATACAACTACTTTGTAAATTTCTGAATTCTCATATAAACGTAATTTCACGGATTAAATTACTCTAAACCATATTTAAATCATATAAAATACATAAATACATGCTCACTAACATCTAACATCAAATTATTTAAAGATTTAGCCATAGAATTCCAATTACAGAAAATACAGAGAACTCAAAAACATACGTTCATGGATGAGCTTCAAGAATGTAAATTAAAAACTTAAATTAGAAGAATTACCTTCAATTAGATGCTTAAACTAATACAAGTAGATGAATGATTTCTTCAGTTCTCCAAATTTCTCTCTTTTTCTCTCTGATTAATCTTTTTAGGAATGAAATGAATGAATACGTATGTAAAAGAAACTGATATAAACATGGGTGTCAGTTAATCCATAATAGTTAACTGACTCCAACTTCCTTAAGGCCTCGTTTGGCTTGCTTAAAAACTCTTCTTTTGGTTTATTTTAATAAATAACTTATAATATAGTTTAATGTCACACTTCTAAATTAATAAAATAATCTCATTTAAATCAATTAAATAAGGTAAAATAATACCACATTAAATCACATATTCACATGATTAAAAATATCATTTATTAATAATGACAAATTGTTTAGTCTCTAATTAATTATTAAATTAATTAGAGATAACATTATACTTATTTAAATAATGCATTTAATCAAATAAATTTAATTAAACATATACTTTAAATATAAAAATTCTCCACATTAATTTAATTAATGTAACACGTATAATTAAATTAATCTACCACAAATTCATCAATTAATCAATTAATTCAACAATCAAATCATCGAAAAATATTTATTCAATCAATAAATATTCAAATTAAGTTACAAAATTCTCGTTTGTCACATCTTTCCCCCCTTAAAAGGATTCTGTCCCCAGAATCACGACTCAATTAATTCGTCCCGTTACATTCTCCCCCCTTACAAAGATTCTGTCCTCAGAATCGCTACACAAAGACTAAGCAAATAACTGAGGATAATTTCTCATCATTTGATCTTCGAGTTCCCACGTAGCTTCTTCAGCGTTGTGGTTCCTCCAGATCACCTTAACAGAAGGTATAATTTTATTTCTTAGCATTTGCTCTTTCCTGTCAACTATCTGAACAGGCTCTTCTTCGTAAGATAAATCTTTCTCAACGTGCAGGGGTTCATACTCTATGACATGCTTGTAGTCGGGCTTGTATGGTCGTAACACCGAGACATGAAAGACATTGTGGATGTGTTCCAGCGCTGGAGGTAAAGCTACCTCATATGCGACCTCACCAACTCGTCTTAACACTTCAAAGGGTCCAATGAACCTTGGGCTCAGTTTTTCCTTCTTACTAAAACGAATCTTTCCTTTCTAGGGAGATACTTTCAAGAAAACATAGCTACCAGACTCAAATTCTCGATCCTTACGATGTTGATCGACATATTTCTTCTGTCTATCCTGAGCTGCTATCAATCTTGATATGATCACTTTGACGATTTCGGCGGTCTGTTGTACCAGTTCTGGTCCTAGCAATTGCCGTTCGCCAACTTCATCCCAACATAATGGAGTTCTACACTTTCTGCCGTACAACGCTTCGTAAGGCGGCATGTCAATACTTGCGCGGTAACTATTGTTGTAAGCAAATTCCACCAATGGTAGATGATCATCCCAATTTCCTTTGAAGTCCATAATGCAAGCTCATAACATATCTTCCAATGTTTGAATCGTCCTTTCGCCCTGCCCATCGGTCTGTGGATGATATGCCGTACTCATACGTAACTGCATTCCCATGCGTTCCTGTAGTCGTTTCCAGAAGTTCGATGTGAAGCGTAGATCCCTATCTGAGACAATAGATATTGGAACACCGTGCCTCGAAACAATCTCTTTGACGTAAAACTTTGCCAGCTGATCTAAGTTGAATCTGATCTTGATTGGTAAGAAATGTGCTGATTTTGTCAGTCGGTCCACGATAACTCATACTGCGTCGAAACCTTTCTGAGTCGTCGGAAGACCTACTACGAAATCCATGGTGATATGCTCCCATTTCCATTCTAGGATTTCTAACGATTGTAATAGCCCACTTGGTCTTTGATGTTCGGCTTTAACTTTCTGACATGTCAAACACTTGGCCACACAATCGGCAACGTCTCTCTTCATATTTGGCTACCAAAAATACTGTCGGTGATCTTGGTACATGCTGTCATTATACATAGTCATGTCATATTGTATTACATAATTGTCGTACATTGCATTTGTTAGTTATTTTTGCATACTGTAGGAATAATTTTTTTTAAAAAAAATTTAAAAATTTAAAAATCATAAAAATATTTTTTGTTTTTATTACATTCTTTTATAAAAGTTAGGATCATATAGAATTGCATTAAGGATAGTTTGAGCAATAAATTGATGTAGAGTATTTAAGGAAGGCCATGATAAAAATTCTGATCAGTTAGCTAATTAGTTTAGTGAGACGGATAAGGAGTGCTAAATTAGGAATTTTGTCTGTTTCTGATTTTGTCGAGCTTGAGACCCTTTTAATTCTTTTATGCACATATCCATTTGGTTGAGCTAGTTTTAACTTTGAGAAAGTTTATATGTTAAATGCTTGTGGAAGAAATTTATGAACTCTATATCTTGTCTGATCATAACTTAAAGTGTAATATGAGGAAGAATATAAGTTGGGTGAAATCATGGTTAATTTGAAAAAAAAATGAAAATTTTGAACCGTCCCCAGTTAAAAAAATGGATCATGTGGTGGGTTGAGATGGAGCGTAAAACGCACTCACTCATAAACACATGCAACGAGATGGAGTGTAAAACATACTCGTTTAATTGGAAGTGAGAGGGAGCGTAAAACGCACTCACTAAAAAAGAAAAGAGAAGGAAAAGATAAAAAAATGGTTTGAATTTTTGGGGATGGGTTTTAAAAGGAGCTTAAATGTTTGAAATAACCTTGTGATCCTCTAGTTATGTTTTATTTGTATTCACTTTGAGTTGTGGAAGATAAGCATATAGAGTTCTTGTTGGTATACTAACCTTTTTGATATCTTTAATGATGCGTTTGATTTCATGAGCTTCTTTGAGTGTTTTTTGCTAGTTTGATATATTTGGATTCACACACACACAAAAGGGTTGAAAGTAAGATGAAATTAGTGATAAGTTGATTTCTGATGGTGCATAAATTTGAAGTTTTGCTGAATTATTAGTTACTGATTTTGGAGGCCTGATATTTATAATCTAGGTTGATTAGTTGCTCAGTCGTAATACATCATGCATATGCATTCATTTAGATAGGTTTGTTTATTTTTGTTTTTCTTATGTTTTTGCTTGAGGACAAGCAAAGTCTTGAGTTTGGGGGTATTTGATAAGTGGGTTTTATACCTGTGAATTAGATATATCTTAGGTTTAATTCTTTACTATCTTTGAGTATTTTTAGTGTCATTTTACTTGTTTATGCATTGGTTTTGTAGGAAACGGCTTCAGAAGGTTAAAAGAGGAAATTAAAGGTTAAAAGAGGAAAAGAGAAAAAAGAATTTAATTCAGTTCTTTTGGGAAATCGATTTGGAATTGGATTCTTTCTACTGATTTGATTCAGAAACTATAAAAGAGACAGAGAGAGGGATACAAAGGCATATATATAGATATACATGTAACGATCGGGAATTTTAGATTTCCTTGTAACCCGAGTTATGTATGAATAAAATGAATTTTTATTTTTATTTATATTCATCTATGTTACGGGCTTAGAGTTGTGTTGCAGCCTAGAAAATGTGCATGTATTAAATTTTATGTGTCCTGGTGTTATTGGTGCGAATAAATTGTTTCCTCGAAAAACAAATCGCATAATTAACTATTAGTGGGACCCGCTTCCCGATGTACTATTCACGAGCACTATTCACACCCGAACTTCTTCGTCTATTTCGATTTTTCTTAATTTAGAAGAGGCATATATGTGGAGGAATAATTTTTCTAAGTGTCAGAAATTTTATTGGGGCTGATACTTGATTTAATCCCTATCCGAAATGTACAGCATGGGTGTTCCGAATAAATGGGAAAATCCCATAATAAATATTTTTACGTGTCCCAATAATTTATGGGAGTACCCATTTTAATTTTGGGTAGAGTTATTTACCAAATTTGGGTACAAAAGTGGGAATATTCGGGTATATTTATCTGTGTATTCGAATTAATTGGTGAGACATTTAAGCCTCCAACCAATTGGGGGAGGCCACGTGTATATTGAAAGCCAACCAGGGGAAAGGAATCAGCAAGCACAGTACACAATGCATGGGGCTGTTAACACTTTGCCTTAATATCAATTCCAATGGCTCGGGTAAACCATTTTCTGCATACCTATACATTCCATATGCTCCCGAAGCATTCTCCTTATTCCCCTCAGCTCATTTTCCTCCTCCATTCCAGCCATACCCATCTGTTTGCAACTTAAGAGGGAGAGAGAGTTATTTTGCTAAGCAAAAAGCTCACTGCAGCTAGAGGGAGAGTATATGTGCGTGTGTGTTTGTATGTGTGCGACAAGAACGTAGAAGGCAACCAAGGATAAGAGGAAAGGAGGTATCAGCAGAAACAAGCAAGGAGAAGAGCAGCCTAGCAAGACATCTTAACCTACCCGAAGCCAACAATAAGAGGTAATCAAACTACAACCCATTTCTTTCATGCTTGCGGGTTGGATTTTGTTAATTTTTGTTGTTGTTGGTTGTGTTGAATCTATCATGGAGGTTCTTAAGAAGCTATATAAACCATTAACACCTTCAAAGTGAAACAAAAACAAAGAATGATTCGGACCCAAACTTAAGGAGGAAGATAATGGACATTAATGGACTGTTTGGACCTTCGGACAATTAGAGGACTATAAAGCCTGGATGTTGTGATTATTTTGATGGTTTGTTATTGGAATATTGTACTTCTATCAGTTGTGAAGATATACCAATTTGAATGAACCAAGATGATGCTTAAATGAAGTCACAGTAGCCATTTGTGTGAGATATTTCATGGTTGCGAAAAACAGAGCATGCAGTTTATGTTTTAGCTCAGGATTTGGTCATGTTAATGATTATGGGTCGTCCTGAATTTGTGATATGTTGTAGCCTTGTGTCTTAGGAATCCATAGAGTCCGTAAGGGATGAAATTGATCGAGTTTAGGGGGAGATATAGCAGCTGGAGCAAGGCGAGGTATGACTGTATCGCTGCTTGCAGGAATTGCAGTTCGCTACTGCAACTGCTACTGCATGGCGACTGGTCCGGGTCGGGTCGGGCCGGATCGGGTCGAACCCAGCAAATTTTCCCGCGAGTCTAAAACTTATATTTTTGTACAAAATGATTAAAAACGCTTATATCTTGTTAAAGCTGTATGTGTTTAATTTATACCCGTGTCGACCTAAATGACGTTGTCTTAAGGCGTAAAGTGAATAAGGGCAATCAATGTATTTTAATGATGTGATGACTGTAATGAACCTAGTCCTTACGTGACTAATATTTACGATAATTTTAATGAATTATGTAGGATATTTTTGACGGACGATTAACGTCAAGATATTAACACACGTAGAAGGCAAGTTTCCTAACTCATACAACTCCTATTTAATTGTGCGAGTTTTCCTTACTCGATTTATTTATTGGGCAAGTTTCGAATTCATTTATCTATTGAGCAAGTCTACTATCTTATTCAGTTATTATTGTGCAAGTTTACTCACCCTACTCAAAATTATATTCGAGCAAATGTTATTTATTGAGCAAGCTTATTGATCTTCTTGACTCCGTTCAAATTACTTATCAATTTAGCAATTAGTGTGCTAGTATTCATACTTTTATTCAAGTATTGCAATGAAAGCCCATTTCATGCAATGTTATATATTGTGTGATTCCAAAGATTACGAACTGTTATTCATTCAAGATATTTTTAATCCTATCATGCATGTTGTTGAACCTTAAAGTTCTTTATTCCATAGACTGTTTAAAAGCTATGTCAAGGCTAATTATTTCAGCCAGACACTTATTGATTTGGTTACTAAAGTGAGGTTAAAGTCCTCCAACTATTATTGTTGTTAAGTAAAATTGTCCGATCAAATTGTTTTGGTCTGGACTCTCATGTAAAGCTGAGTAGAACAACCCTCACAGCAGGGGAAATTGTATAAACGTCGGGGAACCGACACGCGCGTAAATGGAAAATGTAAGGCTTATGCATAACGCCAGGTATTTTAGGCTGATCACCTATTGTACTAGTTTTGTGGATTATCTGATGAATTTCCAGTAATTCTAGAATAGAGTTCTGTGCCTTGGTGCACCCTCAGTATTGAATAGTTCCCTTCTTCGGGAAACTTTGAAATCCTTGGATACTTCAAAAAGCCTTCGGTCCTTAGTGGCCACTATAACGGTGATGAAAGAAGTTGTTTATTTCCTTGTGTTAGCTAAATTTTTACTCCTAAGAGCTATAAAGTTATTCATGTGATTATTCACTGCTATTATACTTGCGGGGCAATTTGTTGCTCACCCTTGCTTTCCTTAAAACATTTCAGTTAGTGCGGCACGTGGCGAGAGCTCAGGAAAAGATAAGGGAAAAGGGAAAGCTACTGATTAGTGTATTTTGTTGTTCTAGAATTACCGTTTGTATTAAGACATATTTACCCTTTTGTATTATGTTATGTTTTGTAATAGTATTGGTTTCGAGACTTGGGTCAGGTTTATTTATGTTATATCAATGTAAATATTCCTTTATTCCGCTTTAAGTTATCGATTGTATCATTTTGGTATTAGATAGTGATGAACCAGGTTCGTGGCTCAGGTGACCCGGATTTGGGGGCGTCACAGGTTGGTATCAAAGCCTTAGGTTATAAACCTTTAGAGAGAGGTCTTTAGGCTATAACCTTAGGAAGTGTATAGAGAATAAGAGCAGACAAAACTCCTGTAGAGTTTTACGTGATAAAGACTTGTCTTAGAGAGCCTGTAGTGTTATAAGATATATCTTCATTCCATACAATGAACTTATATTTTGTTGAAAGACTAATAAGAGTTTGCTTGTTTGTGGTTGTGCTTGTAGGATGTCAAACACAGGAGAACCTAGTAGGGTTGCAGAAGAGGAGCCACGTGACATCCACATGGTGTCCGAGACACTGCTGATGGTTGAGCCTATTCTAGCTATTGCCCCTGCTGAAAAGGAACCCGAGTTGGAGTCTGACCCGGAGGAGGACCCAGAAGAGGAATGGGAGGAGGTGCCCCTTGTCGACACCACATTTTTGATGGAGATGTTGGACGAACGTACCAACCGCATTCTCGATCAAGCAAATAGGATCCATGAGTTGGAGAGTGAAGCCCGAGAGCAACGGGCTAGGATTCAAGGACTAGAAGGCGAGGTCCAGGAGGGTAAGAACCAGATCCAGGAATTAGAGACGGATGTGCAAGGGCATCTAGGGGCGTCCACGCAATTGGCAGTCATGCTGCATCACCTCTTGGCGAGGAATGCAGAATTGGTAGGAAAGCTGGAGCAGTTAGAGCATCGGGGAGTTGATTTGCAGATGGATAATGAGATTCTAAAGAACCAGTTAGGTATGGAGGTGGCAAACCGTGTCCGGATCAAGGAACAACGGGATGATGCCGTAGAACGAGTGGATGACCTGGAGGGTGAAGTGAGGAGGGGTAAGAGAAAGATGAACCGGATGGGATATGCTTTCCACTCGGCAATGGGCAGGTGGATAGATGGTGTGTACCACTACCCAACTGAAGAGGGACAAACTCGTCACACGCTGAGCCGAGACTTGATGATCCATATGGGTCATATAGAGTATGACAATGCTGTGGAGTGCGGTATGCTCAGATAGTTTGTTTAAGTTATGTGCCTAGCAGTTTGTAATCTTGTATATGTTAATCCCAACATTTTGCTACATGTGTGGGATAGTATTGTAAGACGATAACTTTTATGCATATTTAAGGGGAGTATGTTGGTGGACCCCTCACCATTTTGTTGTATCAAGGAACGTTTAATGACATCTATAGTAGTACGCTATAGCATAGTCATGTATGTTGTAATAGTTATTAGCACTGAATGCAACCGTTATTACTATATATGTTGTCTACTTGTAGTACTCATGATAGATATTCTCGTAGCATAATGAAATGATGACATTAAGCTTTCTTACGTTAAGCAGAGAATGCCGCCCAAACGCAACATACCACCCCCACCAACACCTCAGGGATCGGTTAATAATGAAGGAGGTCAGGTGGACTCCATGCAACGGTTAGCGGATATACTGGAAAGAATATCCCAAGGGAGGAATACGGGACCAGTGAATCCCCATCCCCCGACAGCACCCATAACAAATTTCAAAGACTTCAAGAGCGTAGGACCCCCAGAGTTCAAGGGAACGACTGATCCGATTGAAGCCCAGTCTTGGGTGAAGGAAATGGAGAAGGCTTTCGTAATCGCACGCGTGGGGGATGACCAGAAGACAGTATTTGCCACATATATGATGAAAGGAGAAGCAAATTATTGGTGGGAGG
Organism: Aralia elata; assembly: GCA_034770075.1. Taxonomy (NCBI): domain Eukaryota; kingdom Viridiplantae; phylum Streptophyta; class Magnoliopsida; order Apiales; family Araliaceae; genus Aralia; species Aralia elata. The sequence goes on along the minus strand of CM068387.1, from coordinate 49,901,237 downwards.
CTAACCAACAACGAGCAGGCGAAGGAGTGATATCATGGGACAAGTTCAAGGAATTATTCTTCGAGAACTATTTCCCAAAGAGCATGGAAAGGCAAATGGTGGTGAAATTCCTAGAGCTCAAGCAAGGAGACATGACGGTGGCTCAGTACGCCGCCAAATTTAATGAACTTGCGCATTTTGCACCGCTTCACGTAAGCACTGAAGAGCTGAAGACGCAAAGGTTCGAACAAGGGCTGAAATCGTGGTTGTATAATAAGGTAGCCGTTCTCTAGATCGAAACTTTTAGTGCACTGCTGGAAAAAGCCATCATCGCCGAAGGAGGGATTGAAGCCCTAAACCAACATAAGAAGAACAAGAAGAGTGGGGGAGACTACCGTGGAGGTGGCAGTAGCGGTGGAAGCAATTCGGGAAAGAGAAAATGGGACAGCGGTAACAACAACAGCCATAACATCAACACTAATCAGACCGGGAATAGTCAAGGGGGATTTAAGAAGAAGATTGAAGCATATTCGAAATGTGGGAAAAATCACAAGGGAGAGTGCTGGAAGGGACGTAATGTTTGCTACAACTGCAACCAAGAAGGGCATATAGCACCACATTGCCCAAACCCAAAGAAGAACCGTGGATGCTATTCTTGTGGATCAATGGAACATCAGTTCAGAGACTGTCCGAAGAAAGGGAGCAGTGGTGGAAGCGGTAACCGAGGAGGAGGCAGCAAACTGATGATTGGAGGTCCAACTCCGCCGAACCGCACCCCTGCCATAACATTCAACATGACTGTCCAGGATACAGTGATTGCTAAGGACGTGGTGTCAGGTATTATCCCAATCAATAATATAAATGCTTGTGTATTATTCGATTCGGGTGCTACCTGTTCTTTTGTGTCTGAAGATTTTGCTAAACGGTTAAATTTACCCCAAGAACGGTTAGAAAATCCTTTGAACATAGAAATTGCGAATAATGAGGTAATTCCTGTAGAGTTTATTCTTCGTAACTGTTACGCCGAGATTAGGGGATTTAATTTTTGTGTGGATTTGGTCCCAATAAGGTTGGGAGAGTTCGATGTAATATTGGGAATGGACTGGTTGTACGATCATGCGGCAATCATTGACTGTCAGAAGAAAAGTGTGAACCTTCGGACCCCGAACCGGTCGAGGGTAATATTTTATGACGGCACATCGCTAAGACGTTCATGTTGTCTTACGATGATGCAGGCCAGGAAATTGTTAAAGAAAGGTTGTGAAGGTTATTTAGCCTATGTTCTAGATATGAAGAAAGAAGGTGTGGATATTAAAAATATACTGGTAGTGAGAGAGTTTCCAGATGTGTTTCCAAGTGATTTACCCGGTCTTCCGCCAGACAGAGAAATTGAATTTGCGATAGACTTAGTGCCGGGGACTGCACCAATTTCGAAGGCTCCGTATCGTATGGCACCGGTAGAGATGAAGGAATTGTTGATACAACTTCAAGAACTGCTGGACAATGGGTATATTCAGCCAAGTGTGTCCCCATGGGGAGCACCAGTTTTGTTTGTCAAGAAGAAGGACGGATCAATGAGACTCTGTATCGACTACCGGGAGTTGAACAAATCAACAATCAAGAATAAGTACCCATTGCCAAGAATCGATGAATTGTTCGATCAACTGAAGGGAGCCAGATACTTCTCGAAGATAGATCTGAGGACCGGATATCATCAGCTAAAAGTAAGGAAGGAAGATGTACCTAAAACTGCGTTTCGGACAAGATATGGTCACTACGAGTTTTTGGTGATGTCTTTCGGTTTGACTAACGCGCCGGCAGCATTCATGGACTTGATGAACCGAATTCTGAAGCCGTACTTAGATAAGTTCGTAGTAGTTTTCATTGATGACATTTTGATTTATTCAAAGACCGAAAAAGAGCACGCTGATCATCTGAGCCAAGTACTGGAGACACTGAGAAGGGAAAAGCTATACGCGAAATTTTCCAAGTGCGAATTCGGGATGGAAAAGGTGCAATTTTTAGGGCATATGATCGACAAAGACGGTATCTCAGTGGACCCTGCGAAGGTGGAGGCAGTTAGTAACTGGGAGCAACCGAAGACACCGACAGAAGTACGAAGTTTCTTAGGGTTAGCCGGGTACTATCGAAGATTTATCCAAGATTTTTCCAAAATAGCAACCCCATTGACCAATCTAACGAGGAAGACGGTGAAATTTGTGTGGTCTGAAAAGTGCGAAGACAGTTTTCAAGAATTGAAAAAGCGGTTAAGCAAGGCGCCTGTATTGTCCTTACCAGACGATACAGGAGATTTTGTAGTGTATAGTGATGCATCACACAAGGGTCTTGGTTGTGTGTTAATGCAACACGGCAAGGTTATTGCGTATGCGTCACGACAATTGAAGGATTACGAGAAGCGATACCCTACCCATGACTTGGAGTTAGCGGCTATCGTTTTTGCATTGAAGATTTGGAGACATTACCTTTATGGGGAGAAATGTGAGATATACACGGACCATAAGAGTCTAAAATATATTTTCACACAGAAGGAGCTAAACATGCGACAGAGGAGGTGGTTGGAATTAATCAAAGATTATGACTGTGAAATTCTTTACCACCCAGGGAAGGCAAACGTAGTAGCAGATGCATTGAGTAGAAAGGGGAATGAGAAATTGTGTATGTTGACAACTCACGAGGAGCTAATACGGGAAATGGCGAGACTGGAGATCGAGGTGAAAAGTCCGACAGAGGCAGCAGAGAAGTTATTCGTAATTGAGGCTCGTCCGACCTTACTCGACAAAGTGAAAGAAGCACAGGAAAGGGATGGAGAATGTGAAAGGATACAGAAAAGGATTGTAGAAAATGAGGAAGAGAAATTTCGAATGGATAAAGACGAGGAACGAGTGTGGGTGCCAGCCGTGACTGAATTAAGAGATGAGATCTTACATGAAGCACATAATTCAGCATATTCTGTTCACCCAGGAAGCACAAAAATGTACCGGGATCTTCGTCAATATTTTTTGTGGCCCAACATGAAGCGGGACGTAGCAGAGTGCATCAGCAAGTGTCTCACCTGTCAACAAGTCAAAGCGGAACATCAGAGACCGAGTGGGTTACTTCAGCCACTAAATATACCAAAATGGAAATGGGAGCACATCACCATGGATTTCGTGGTAGGACTTCCAGTTACACAAAAAGGTTGTGATGCCATTTGGGTTATCGTAGACCGATTGACAAAATCAGCACACTTTCTACCGATAAAAATCCGATTCAATTTGAACCAGTTAGCCAAGTTGTACATAAAGGAAATTGTTTCGCGACATGGAGTGCCAGTGTCAATTGTCTCAGATCGAGATCCACGCTTCACATCAAATTTTTGGAAGAGCTTGCAAGAGAGAATGGGAACACAGTTGCGACTAAGTACTGCTTACCATCCTCAAACTGACAGACAGAGCGAACGAACGATACAGACGCTAGAAGACATGCTTAGAACATGTGTGATGGACTTCAAAGGGAATTGGGATGACCACTTACCACTTGTGGAATTCGCTTATAACAACAGCTATCATGCAAGTATCGGTATGCTGCCGTATGAAGCCCTCTATGGGAGGAAGTGCATAACACCGTTAAGTTGGGATGAGGTTGGCGAACGACGACTGTTGGGACCCGAGTTGGTACAACAGACAGCCGAAGTGGTCAAAGTGATCAGGGCAAGACTAGTTGCAGCCCAAGACCGACAAAAGAAGTATGATGATCAACATCGCCAGACGAGAGACTTCGATGTCGGCAGCTACGTGTTTCTGAAAGTGTCTCCCTAGAAAGGGAAGATACGTTTTGGGAAGAAGGGAAAGTTGAGCCCAAGGTTCGTAGGACCGTTCGAAGTATTGAGAAGAGTGGGTGAAGTGGCGTACGAGGTAGCCTTGCCTCCTGAACTGGAGCATATCCACAATGTGTTCCATGTCTCAGTGCTACGACCATACAAGCTCGATTATAAGCACGCTATATCCTATGAGCCCGTTCAAATAGAGAAGGATCTTACGTACGAAGAAATTCCTATTCAGATAATTGATAAGAAGGAGAAGTATTAAGAAATAAGGTTATACCTTCTGTGAAGGTAGTTTGGCGGAACCACAATGCCGAAGAGGCTACATGGGAGTTGGAAGATAAGATGAAGGAGAATTACCCTCAACTTTTTGTTTAACCTTGTACGGTGATTCTGGGGACAGAATCCTTATAAGGGAGGGAGAATGTAACGATCGGGAATTTTAGATTTCCTTGTAACCCGAGTTATGTATGAATAAAATGAATTTTTATTTTTATTTATATTCATCTATGTTACATGCTTAGAGTTGTGTTGCAGCCTAGAAAATGTGCATGTATTAAATTTTATGTGTCCTGGAATTATTGGTGCGAATAAATTGTTTCCCCGAAAAAAAAATCGCATAATTAACTATTAATGGGACCCGCTTCCCGAGGTACTATTCACAAGCACTATTCACACCCGAACTTCTTCGTCTATTTCGATTTTTCTTAATTTAGAGGAGGCATATATGTGGAGGAATAATTTTTCTAAGTGTAAGAAATTTTATTGGGGCTGATACTTGATTTAATCCCTATCCGAAATGTACAGCATGGGTGTTCCGAATAAATGGGAAAATCCCATAATAAATATTTTTACGTGTCCCAATAATTTATGGGAGTACCCATTTTAATTTTGGGTAGAGTTATTTACCAAATTTGGGTACAAAAGTGGGAATATTCGGGTATATTTATCTGTGTATTCGAATTAATTGATGAGACATTTAAGCCTCCAACCAATTGGGGGAGGCCACGTGTATATTGAAAGCCAACCAGGGGAAACGAATCAGCAAGCACAGTACACAATGCATGGGGCTGTTAACACTTTGCCTTAATATCAATTCTAATGGCTCGGGTAAACCATTTTCTGCATACCTATACATTCCATATGCTCCCGAAGCATTCTCCTTATTCCCCTCAGCTCATTTTCCTCCTCCATTCCAGCCATACCCATCTGTTTGAAACTTAAGAGGGAGAGAGAGTTATTTTGCTAAGCAAAAAGCTCACTGCAGCTAGAGGGAGAGTATATGTGCGTGTGTGTTTGTATGTGTGCGACAAGAACGTAGAAGGAAACCAAGGAGAAGAGGAAAGGAGGTATCAGCAAAAACAAGCAAGGAGAAGAGCAGCCTAACAAGACATCTCAACCTACCCGAAGCCAACAAGAAGAGGTAATCAAACTACAACCCATTTCTTTCATGCTTGCGGGTTGGATTTTGTTAATTTTTGTTGTTGTTGGTTGTGTTGAATCTATCATGGAGTTTCTTAAGAAGCTATATAAACCATTAACACCTTCAAAGTGAAACAAAAACAAAGAATGATTCGGACCCAAGCTTAAGGAGGAAGATAATGGACATTAATGGACTGTTTAGACCTTCGGATAATTAGAGGACTATAAAGCCTGGATGTTGTGATTATTTTGATGGTTTGTTATTGGAATATTGTACTTCTATCAGTTGTGAAGATATACCAATTTGAATGAACCAAGATGATGCTTAAATGAAGTCACAGTAGCCATTTGTGTGAGATATTTATGGTTGCGAAAAATAGAGCATGCAGTTTATCTTTTAGCTCAGGATTTGGTCATGTTAATGATTATAGGTCGTCCTGAATTTGTGATATGTTGTAGCCTTGTGTCTTAGGAATCCATAGAGTCCGTAAGGGATGAAATTGATCGAGTTTAGGGGGAGATATAGCAGCTGGAGCAAGGCGAGGTATGACTGTATCGCTGCTTGTAGGAATTGCAGTTCGCTACTACAACTGCTACTGCATGGCGACTGGTCCGGGTCGGGTCGGGCTGGACCGGGTCGGGTCAGGCCGGACCGGACCCGGTCGGGTCGGGCCGGATCGGGTCGAACCCAGCAAATTTTCCCGCGAGTCTAAAACTTATATTTTTGTACAAAATGATTAAAAACGCTTATATTTTGTTAAAGCTGTATGTGTTTAATTTATACCCGTGTCGACCTAAATGACGTTGTCTTAAGGCGTAAAGTGAATAAAAATAATTAATGTATTTTAATGATGTGATGACTGTAATGAACCTAGTCCTTATGTGACTAATATTTACGATGATTTTAATGAACTATGTAGGATATTTTTGACGGACGATTAACGTCTAGATATTAACGCACGTAGAAGGAAAGTTTCCTAACACATACAACTCATATTTAATTGTGCGAGTTTTACTTACTCGATTTATTTATTTGGAAAGTTTCGAATTCATTTATCTATCGAGCAAGTCTGCTATCTTATTCAGTTATTATTGTGCAAGTTTACTTACCCTACTCAAAATTATATTCGAGCAAATGTTATTTATTGAGCAAGCTTATTGAGCTTCTTGACTCCATTCAAATTACTTATCAATTTAGCAATTAGTGTGCTAGTATTCATACTTTTATTCAAGTATTGCAATGAAAGCCCATTTCATGCAATGTTATATATTGTGTGATTCCAAAGATTACGAATTGTTATTCGTTCAAGATATTTTTAATGCTATCATGCATATTGTTGAACCTTAAAGTTCTTTATTCCATAGATTGTTTAAAAGCTATGTCAAGGCTAATTGTTTCAGCCAGACACTTATTGATTTGGTTACTAAAGTGAGGTTAAAGTCCTCCAACTATTATTGTTGTTAAGTAAAATTGTTCGATCAAATTGTTTTGGTCTGGACTCCCATTTAAAGCTGAGTAGAACAACCCTCACAGCAGGGGAAATTATATAAACATCGGGGAACCGACACGCGCGTAAATGGAAAATGTAAGGCTTATGCATAACGCCAGGTATTTTAGGCTAATCACCTATTGTACCAGTTTTGTGGATTATCGGATGAATTTCCAGTAATTCTAGAATAGAGTTCTGTGCCTTGGTGCACCCTCAGTATTGAATAGTTCCCTTCTTCGGGAAACTTTGAAATCCTTGGATACTTCAGAAAGCCTTCGGTCCTTAGTGGCCACTATAACGGTGATGAAAGAAGTTGTTTATTTCCTTGTGTTAGCTAAATTTTTACTCCTGAGAGCTATAAAGTTATTCATGTGATTATTCACTGCTATTATACTTGCGGGGCAATTTGTTGCTCACCCTTGCTTTCCTTAAAACATTTCAGTTAGTGTGGCACGTGGCGAGAGCTCAGGAAAAGATAAGGGAAAGGGGAAAGCTACTGATTAGTGTATTTTGTTGTTCTAGAATTACCGTTTGTATTAAAACATATTTACCCTTTTGTATTATGTTATGTTTTGTAATAGTATTGGTTTCGAGACTTGGGTCAGGTTTATTTATGTTATATCAATGTAAATATTCCTTTATTCCTCTTAAAGTTATCGATTGTATCATTTTGGTATTAGATAGTGATGAACCAGGTCCGTGGCTCAGGTGACCCGGATTTGGGGGCGTCACAATACATATACATAGATACATTCATAGTTACACACATACGCAAGGATTGAGATACAGAGCTGAATTGGGAGATTGAGGACTAGAGAAAGCTTCGAAAGAAATTCAGATTAGAGACTCGAAGATTGAAGAACTTCTACTGAGTTTTTCTTTTCCTCTATCTTAGATTTGTAATTTAATTGTGATGACTTATTTGGGATTCATGTTTTTTATTTTCAGTATGAACTAAATTTGCAATTAAGGCTACAATTGAATCTTTGATGTTTATGGATTAGTTATCTATTTGATTCCAATTATTATCTGATATTGAGTTGTCTATCATATTTTGTGTTTATTGAATAATTGACTGATCATCAATTAGTGGGATACTTTAGATGAATTCGGGAGATGAAATCTGTGACATCCCCAAATTCAGGTACTTCGTTTCCTCAGGATTTGGTATTCACTATCCAAAAACATCCCATCACATCTAACTTCCCATCCAAATATAGATAAAAACTCTTAATAAAAATAGAAATCTCCCATTAAGGGTTACAACATCATTCATAAATAAATCCCAGGTTATCTAACCTTAAATAAACATCAGTGTGGAAACATAAATTAAGTCTATTACATAAACATCAATAAATCAAATAAAACAAGCCTTCATCACTTGTTTGCTTTTCCTTTGCCCTTACTAGTGGATGGCTCATCAGTTCTTTCAACTTTAGCTGCAATGTTATTATGCAAGGGTGAGCAATGATTGCCCAGCAAGTATAACAACAACAGTAATAATAACATGCGAAATAATTAACGGATATTGAATAATCGAAGATTTAGCTTTTGAGTCAAGAATGTAAGACAAGATTCCAAAGAACGTCTGAGGGTCTTAAAACCACGAACTATGTCCCAGGTTATAAAGTATTTCTACTTTAAACCTTTAATAGTCGTAAGACTATATGGACCTTGCTTCTCGTACTCAGGGGGATCAGCCCTTTGTACCATGTATGTGCACAACATCTTAACGCTAACATGTAAATAAAATCCCCTATATAAGGGTTGTTCATCTCAGTTTGACATCGGAGTCCGCACCAAAGGAAGTTTAGTTTGGATTTACTTTAATAACGTTTCTAGAATTTAGAACGCTCATCAACTATGGACTAGTCGAATCAAAAAGGGTTCGCTAGTCAATCAAGGTTCAAAAGGTATAATTCGAGAATCAAAACTAAATCTCACAAAAGGTACGATTGAATACGTTCTATATAACTGAAGCATTACAAAGCGGGATTTAAAACATCTCATTGAATCCATGAAATTGAATGGAATAGAAATAATAATTTGCTCGAGTAAATAGTAGCATCATGAAACATATACGGTACGAGAATTAAATTCAGGAACTTGCGTGATTGAAATCAAGGTAGAAAACTTGCGTAAATGTAAAAGTAGGGATAAGATACTTGCCTCGTGCGTAGACTATAAATTTAAAACTCACGTTCTTTAAATCAACCTATACATTCTGTTTATAAAACAGTAACAATAATTAGCTACAATATTATAAACACGTTAGGATTCATTCTCATCCAAAATTCTATTTTAATAACTTAGTTAACACCGAACAATCAATGGATTTACGCTTACCACCCACCACAGTACTTTAACATTCATTTTATACCTTAGCCTAAGCTTTAGGTATATCTACGATATCATAACATGATCTTAAAGAAAGAAGAAAATTTTTACTCTTGTTTTTTTTATTTTTTTTAATCCTTCGTCGGGGCGAGGAAATCCTTCACAAAATTCTCGCCGGGGCGAGCTCTCGCCGGGGTGAGGAATTTCTTCACAAAATTTTCGCCGGGGCGAGGAATTCCTTTACAAAATTCTTGCCGGGGCGAGAATCACGAATTCTAGTTTCTGTAGTTCGCGAAGAACGCAGAAACAGGCCAAAATTTCCAATCTTGTTATTCTAATCGTCAAATTAAACATACCCAGACATTATAATACATAAATAATTGTTACCCAAGCCTTCTAGCATAATTCTAACAACTTAAATCACATAAATCATGAATCTAAGAATCAAATTTGAGGTTCTTATCAGTTTATCAAAGTTTCTACAATTTTTATAAAATCACACATAACAGGTTCGTTATACAACCAAATCGAACCGTTTAAAACTTGTTTTCTTCATTTATACATGCATAATCAAAGTAAGTTATCAATTTATCAAATTAACTAGCAACACAGACTTCAATTTCATACATTCAAACCATGTTCGTACACTGTACTACTCTGTAACTTTTTGAATTCTCATATAAACGAAATTTCATGGATTAAATTACTCTAAATCATATTTAAATCATATAAAACACATAAATACATGCTTACTAACATCTAACATCAAATTATTTAAAGATTTAGCCATACAATTTGGTTTACAGAGAACTCGGAACATGCATTCATGGAGAAAATTAAAAAAAACACAATTTAAAGATTAAAAACTAAGAATTACCTTTGATAATTATGCTAGATTATGCAAGATGGTGACAAGGTTTCTTCTCAATTCTCCAAATTCTCTCCTCTTTCTCTCAAGTTTTCTCTCTGGCTTGAATATGAATTACTGATAATGGAATACGTGAAAAACTAAATAGCAGAACATGATGTCGGTTTAATAACTGGCACCGACTTCCACTAAGGCCATGGTTGGCTACTCATATATTCCTCACTTCTAATTTATTTTAATAAACTACTTATTATATAGTTCATGTCACATTTTTAAATTAATACAATAATCTTATTAAAATTAATTAAATAAAGTAGAATAATTCTACATTAAATCACATGGTCATATAAATAAAATTCTCATTTATTAATAATGACAATTTACTAAATCTCTAATTAATAATTAAAAAAATAATTAGAAATTACATTATACTTATTTAAATAATGTATTTAATCAAATAAATTCAATTAAACACGTACTTTAAATATAAAAACTTTCCACATTAATCTAATTAAAGTGACACATATAATTAAATTAATCTACCACAAATTCATCGATTAATCAATTAATTCAACAATCAAATCATCGAAAAATATTTATTTAATTCAATAAATATTTAAAATTAAGTTACAAAATTCTTGTTCGTCACATCATCTAGGGTTAGATCTGAATGTGATAGCATGTATTCTTAATTATTTGCATGAAATGAATAATTGGGGTTGTGAAGTGAATAGGGATATCTCTTCGCTGCATGTAACTATTGGGAATTGGTGTTTAATGAATTTAATTTTTTAGTTTTGCATAGGAATATCGCAGAATTAATTGAGCTAGATAATTTTATTTGATCACGTGGGAAAGGGCTTATAAATAACTTTGAATTCCTGTTAACAACTCGATTGAAGTTAATAATTGGATGAATTGGATAATTAGTTTGTATTGCATAATTGGGGATATTGTAGTCTTAAGCCTTTAAGAATCTGAATTTCAACCTTTGTGTTAGTTTTTATTCTTAGTTTTAATTTAATTAGTTTTAATCATTATACAAATTGTGATTGTTTAAATAAAATTGAATTGATATAGTACTAGTAGTTAGAAATTATTGAACAGAGATTCCCTGTGGGTTCGACACTCTATCTTATCACATTATTACTTGTTGATCGTGTATACTTACACGTAATTGTTGATTGTGAAATCGGACAACAAGTTTTTGGTGCCGTTGCCGGGGAATCTTTTTGTTTAATATTTATTTCCATATTAGTTATAATCAATTCAATCTTTATTTAAACATTTTTTTTATTTCTTTTTCTGTTTTACTTCCTTTTGAGGTACACCATGACCAACTATGTCTATCAGTGGCCTTATACGAGAATGATTCAGCCAAGAGCGGCAGGGATTTATGAATTCGATGAACTGTCAGCACAGATTGAGACACTTTCGAGGATGATTGACACTTTTGCACTACAACATATTCAAAGTGTGTCGGTAATTTGTGATTATTATGCTGGAAATCATCCGAGTCATCAATGCGCCATCAATTTTGAGTCGATGTAGTATGGTGGCAATTTCGGCGATTACCCTAACAGTTATGCTTATCCCAACAACTATCATCAAGAACGCCTTCAACAATAACTATCTAGGTACATGGCCCAGTGACGTGGTTCTCGAGACTGATGGATTGCTCGCGCCAAAGCTGCTACCAGAGGTGCTGATTGACGATGATTCTGATATGGAGGAGAATAGTGGGGATCTGGAAAATACAGCCGAAGAAGATCTAGTCGTGAGTTCCGACGCTGATGTACCGATTTTGTTAGTGCCCCATGTACCTTCTCTGCCAAAGCTCAAAGATCCGGGTAGTTTTGTAATTCTTTGCCCAATTGGTAGTCATGTCGTCGGCAAAGCTCTAATTGACATCGGAGCTAGCATGAATTTGGAGCCATGGTGGGATGAGAAAGGGGTCCATGAGAAGTTATTTAAAGATCTAGTTGTGTTCAAGAAGCTTCAATGCCACAATTTGTTTACAAACACAATGGGGCATGTGCCTAGCTATTTGAATGTTATAAAGGAGATTCTACAAGAAAAGAGCATGCTAGGTGACTTTGAATCAATGGCCCTTACAGAAGCAAAGCCCTTAGACGTTTCATTATTACTAATTGATGGAGAGTTCCTCAATTTTCGAAGGGGCATTGGATAGAAAAGGAAGAAGTCAGGCTGAAAGACTCTAAATCAAGCGCTTGATGGGAGGCAACCCAATCATTTTAGTATCTTTAGCTATTTTAGTTTTTTATATTTTTGCATTTAGTTAGGATAGTAATAGTTAATTTCTAAGATTTTCAGTGCTTTACTAGTCTCTCATGCTCTTAAAAAGGTTGTGCTAATCTATGCTATGTTGCTTTGAACAGGTAAAAGGTTTTGGGATTGCAGCAATTGAAGTAAGGATGAAAAATTAAATTTTCAAAATCAGAGTCCTCGCCCCGGCGAGAAAAATGATCTTGGAATCCTTGCCTCGGGGAGAAAAATGATATTGGAATCCTCGCCCCGGCGAGAACCTCTCTGTCAGTTTTCGCCCCAGCGACTCAATTCTTCGCCCCAGCCAAACTCCTCTGGATATTCTCGCCCCGACGAGATTCCAAGGCAAAAATCTTCGCCCCAGCGAAGATGACTGATTTTAGTTTTTAATTTTCTTCCCAAAATCAGATTCCATTCATTCCAAAACCTTCCTAACCAATTCGAACTCAATCCTAAACCCTCTCCACCCTTATTCCACATGGATTCAACTTCTAATTGATTCAAGCAACGTCAAGGGTTCCTCTCCACTGTATCGAACATTCACACGATTTTATCAAGCAAATTGGAGAGAGTAGCTATACTTGAGCAAGGCATTCATGAACATCAAACATCAAAATCAAGATGAATCCGAGTGTCGTTGTAGTTCCAGTTTCTCGAGTCTCTGCCGCTGTAAGCATTCTCACTTTCAGATTCGGATAATGAGCAAGGTCGAGCACACCGCTTGACCAGACAGGGAAGTCCTCCGTTTTTATTTCTTTATTTTGCAAACAATGAGGACATTGTTCATTATGAGTTTGGGGGGGATTTGCTGTCATTATACATAGTCATGTCATATTGTATTACATAATTGTCGTACATTGCATTTGTTAGTTATTTTTGCATACTGTAGGAATAATTTTTTTTTTTCAAAAGTAAAAATTTAAAAATCATAAAAATATTTTTTGTTTTTATTATATTCTTTTATAAAAGTTAGGATCATATAGAATTGCATTTAGGATAGTTTGAGTAATAAATTGATGTAGAGTATTTAAGGAAGGCCGTGATGAAAATTCTGATCAGTTAGCTAATTAGTTTAGTGAGACGGATAAGGAGTGCTAAATTAAGAATTTTGCCTGTTTCTGATTTTGTCGAGCTTGAGACCCTTTTAATTCTTTTATGCACATATCCATTTGGTTGAGCTAGTTTTAACTTTGAGGAAGTTTATATGTTAAATGCTTGTGGAAGAAATTTATGAACTCTATATCTTGTCTGATCATAACTTAAAGTGTAATATGAGGAAGAATATAAGTTGGGTGAAATCATGGTTAATTTGAAAAAAAAATTGAAAATTTTGAACCGTCCCCAGTTGAAAAAATGGATCATGTGGTGGGTTGAGATGGAGTGTAAAACGCACTCACTCATAAACACATGCAACGAGATGGAGCATAAAACGCACTCGTTTAATTGGAAGTGAGAGGGAGCGTAAAACGCACTCACTAAAAAAGAAAAGAGAAGGAAGAGAGAAAAAAATGGTTTAAATTTTTGGGGAAGGGTTTTAAAAGGAGCTTAAATGTTTGAAATAACCTTGTGATCCTCTAGTTATGTTTTATTTGTATTCACTTATGGAAGATAAGCATATAGAGTTCTTGTTGTTATACTAACCTTTTTGATATCTTTAATGATGCGTTTGATTTCATGAGCTTCTTTGAGTGTTTTTTGCTAGTTTGATATATTTGGATTCACACACACACAAAAGGGTTGAAAGTAGGATGAAATTGGTGATAAGTTGATTTCTGATGGTGCATAAATTTGAAGTTTTGATGAATTGTTAGTTACTGATTTTGGAGGCCTGATATTAATAATCTAAGTTGATTAATTGCTCAGTCGTAATATATCATGCATATGCATTCATTTAGATATGTTTGTTTATTTTTGTTTTTTTATGTTTTTGCTTGAGGACAAGAAAAGTCTTGAGTTTGGGGGTATTTGATAAGTGGGTTTTATACCTGTGAATTAGATATATCTTAGGCTTAATTCTTTACTATCTTTGAGTATTTTTAGTGTCATTTTACTTGTTTATGCATTGGTTTTGTAGGAAACGGCTTCAGAAGGTTCAAAGAGGAAAATTGAAGCTTGATGGCATTTTTGTAAATTCTGGATCAGAGTTCTCGCCAGGGCGAGAATCTCAGGCTTAAATTTCTCGCCGGGGCGAGAATGCGCGGAAGGAAAAAAGATTTTAATTCAGTTCTTTTGGAAAATCGATTTGGAATTGGATTCTTTCTACTAATTTGATTCAGAAACTATAAAAGAGACAGAGAGGGATACAGAGGCATATATATAGATATACATATACATAGATACATTCATAGTTACACACATATGCAAGGATTGAGATACAGAGCTGAATTGGGAGATTGAGGACTAGAGAAAACATCGCAAGAAATTCAGATTAGAGACTTGAAGATTGAAGAACTTCTACTGAGTTTTTCTTATCCTCTATCTTAGATTGGTAATTTAATTGTGATGACTTATTTGGGATTCATGTTTTCTATTTTCAGTATGAACTAAATTTGCAATTAAAGCTACAATTGAATTTTTTATGTTTATGGATTAGTTATCTATTTGATTCCAATTATTATCTGATATTGAGTTGTCTATCATATTTTATGTTTATTGAATAATTGACTGATAATCAATTAGTGGGATACTTTAGATGAATTCGGGAGATGAAATCTAGGGTTAAATCTGAATGTGATAACATGTATTCTTAATTATTTGCATGGGATGAATAATTGGGGTTGTGAAGTGAATAGGGATATCTCTTCGCTGCATGTAACTATTGGGAGTTGGTGTTTAATGAATTTAATTCTTTAGTTTTGCATAGGAATATCGCAGAATTAATTGAGTTAGATAATTTTATTTGATCACTTGGGAAAGGGCTTATGAATAACTTTGAATTCCTATTAACAACTCGATTGAAGTTAATAATTGGATGAATTGGATAATTAGTTTGTATCGCATAATTGGGGATATTGTAATCTTAAGCCTTTAAAAATCTGAATTTCAACCTTTGTGTTAGTTTTTACTTTTAGTTTTAATTTAATTAGTTTTAATCATTATACATATTGTGATTGTTTAAATAAAATTGAATTGATATAGTACTAGTAGTTGGAAATTATTGAACAGAGATTCCCTGTGGGTTCGACACTCTATCTTATCACTTTATTACTTGTTAATCGTGTATACTTACACGTAATTGTTGATTGTGAAATCGGACAACAAGTTTTTGGCGCCGTTGCCGGGGAATCTTTTTATTTAATATTTATTTTCATATTAGTTATAATCAATTCAATCTTTATTTAAACATTTTTTTTATTAATTTCTTTTTCTGTTTTACTTCCTTTTGAGGTACACCATTACCAACCATGTCTATCAGTGGCCTTATACGAGACTGATTCAGCCAAGAGCGGCAGGGATTTATGAATTCGATGAATTATCAGCACAGATTGAGACACTTTCGAGGATGATTGACACTTTTGCAGTACAACGTATTCAAAGTGTGTCGGTAATTTGTGATTATTGTGCTGGAAATCATCCGAGTCATCAATGTGCCATCAATTTTGAGTCGATACAGTATAGTGGCAATTTCGGCGATTACCCTAACAGTTATGCCTCCAACAACTATCATCAAGATTGGGGGTATCATCCGAATTTTTCATGGAGCCATAATACTCAAGTCCAAACCTTTGCTCCCAGCCAATCATACACTCCAGAATTTCAGGATTCAGCCTCTCCACATGAAGTAAGGAAACTGAGTTTAGAGGAGGTCTTGGCGCAGTTTATTACAGCTACGGACGAAAGAATGAGTGATCAGGATCAGCTGTTGAACTTAGTGGATTTAAATGTAAAAAGTCAAGCAGTGTCGATTCGAAATCTTGAGAATCAGATGGGACAGCTTATCAATGCCTTCAACAATAACTATCTAGGTACATGGCCCAGTGACGTGGTTCTCGAGACTGATGGATTGCTCGCGCCAAAGCTGCTACCGAAGGTGCTGATCGACGATGATTCTGATATGGAGGAGAATAGTTGGGATCAGGAAAATACAGCCGAAGAAGATCTATTCGTGAGTTCCGACGCTGATGTACCGATTGTGTTAGTGCCCCATGTACCTTCTCTGCCAAAGCTCAAAGATCCGGGTAGTTTTGTAATTTCTTGCCCAATTAGTAGTCATGTCGTCGGCAAAGTTCTAATTGACATCGGAGCTAGCATGAATTTGGAGCCATGGTGGGATGAGAAAGGGGTCCATGAGAAGTTATTTGAAGATCCAGTTGTGTTCAAGAAGCTTCAATGCCACAGTTTGTTTACAAACACAATGGGGCATGTGCCTAGCTATTTGAAGGTTATAAAGGAGATTCTACAGGAAAAGAGCATGTTAGGTGACTTTGAATCAATGGCCCTTACAGAAGCAAAGCCCTCAGACGTTTCATTATTACTAATGGATGGAGAGTTCCTCAATTTTCGAAGGGGCATTGGATAGAAATGGAAGAAGTCAGGCTGAAAGACTCTAAATCAAGTGCTTGATGGGAGGCAACCCAATCATTTTAGTATCTTTAGCTATTTTAGTTTTTTATATTTTTGCATTTAGTTAGGATAGTAATAGTTAATTTCTAAGATTTTCAGTGCTTTGCTAGTCTTTCATGCTCTTAAAAAGGTTGTGCTAATCTATGCTATGTTGCTTTGAATAGGTAAAAGGTTTTGGGATTGCAGCAATTGAAGTAAGGATGAAAAATTAAAATTTCAAAATCAGAGTCCTCGCCCCGGCGAGAAAAATGATCTTGGAATCCTCGCCCCGGGGAGAAAAATGATCTTGGAATCCTCGCCCCGGCGAGAACCTCTCTGTCAGTTTTCGCCCCAGCGACTCAATTCTTCGCCCCAGCCCAAACTCCTCTGGATATTCTCGCCCCGACAAGATTTGAAGGCAAAAATCTTCGCCCCGGCGAAGATGACTAATTTTAGTTTTTAATTTTCTTCCCAAAATCAGATTCCATTAATTCCAAAACCTTCCTAACCAATTCGAACTCAATCCTGAACACTCTCCACCCTTATTCCACATGGATTCAACTTCTAATTGATTCAAGCAACGTCAAGGGTTCCTCTCCACTGTATCGAACATTCACACGATTTTATCAAGCAAATTAGAGAGAGTAGCTACTTGAGCAAGGCATTCATGAACATCAAACATCAAAATCAAGATGAATCTGAGTGTCGTTCTAGTTCCAGTTTCTCGAGTTTCTGCCGCTGCAAGCATTCTCACTTTCAGATTCAGATAATGAGCAAGGTCGAGCACACCGCTTGACCAGACAGGGAAGTCCTCCGTTTTTATTTCTTTATTTTGCAAACAATGAGGACATTGTTCATTATGAGTTTGGGGGGGATTTGCTGTCATTATACATAGTCATGTCATATTGTATTACATAATTGTCGTACATTGCATTTGTTAGTTATTTTTGCATAGTGTAGGAATAATTTTTTTTTTCAAAAGTAAAAATTTAAAAATCATAAAAATATTTTTTGTTTTTATTACATTCTTTTATAAAAGTTAGGATCATATAGAATTGTATTTAGGATAGTTTGAGCAATAAATTGATGTAGAGTATTTAAGGAAGGTCGTGATGAAAATTTTGATCAGTTAGCTAATTAATTTAGTGAGACGGATAAGGAGTGCTAAATTAGGAATTTTGTCTATTTCTGATTTTGTCGAGCTTGAGACCCTTTTAATTCTTTTATGCACATATCCATTTGGTTGAGCAAGTTTTTACTTTGAGGAAGTTTATATGTTAAATGCTTGTGGAAGAAATTTATGAACTCTATATCTTGTCTGATCATAACTTAAAGTGTAATATGAGGAAGAATATAAGTTGGGTGAAATCATGGTTAATTCGAAAAAAAATTGAAAATTTTGAACTGTCCGCAGTTAAAAAAATGGATCATGTGGTGGGTTGAGATGGAGCGCAAAACGCACTCACTCATAAACACATGCAACGAGATGGAGCGTAAAACGCACTCGTTTAATTGGAAGTGAGAGGGAGCGTAAAACGCACTCACTACAAAAGAAAAGAGAAGGAAAAGATAAAAAATGGTTTGAATTTTTGGGGATGGGTTTTAAAAGGAGCTTAAATGTTTGAAATAACCTTGTGATCCTCTAGTTATGTTTTATTTGTATTCACTTTGAGTTGTGGAAGATAAGCATATAGAGTTCTTGTTGATATATTAACCTTTTTGATATATTTAATGATGCGTTTGATTTCATGAGCTTCTTTGATTGTTTTTTGCTAGTTTGATATATTTGGATTCACACACACACAAAAGGGTTGAAAGTAAGAAGAAATTGGTGATAAGTTGATTTCTGATGGTGCATAAATTTGAAGTTTTGCTGAATTGTTAGTTACATATATTGGAGGCCTGATATTTATAATCTAAGTTGATTAATTGCTCAGTCGTAATACATCATGCATATGCATTCATTTAGATAGGTTTGTTTATTTTTGTTTTTCTTATGTTTTTGCTTGAGGACAAACAAAGTCTTGAGTTTGGGGGTATTTGATAAGTGAGTTTTATACCTGTGAATTAGATATATCTTAGGCTTAATTCTTTACTATCTTTGAGTATTTTTAGTGTCATTTTACTTGTTTATGCATTGGTTTTATAGGAAACGGCTTCAGAAGGTTAAAAGAGGAAAATTGGAGCTTGATGGTATTTTTGTAAATTCTGGATCAGAGTTCTTGCCGGGGCGAGAATCTCAGGCTTAAATTTCCTGCCGGGGCGAGAATGCGCGGAAGGGAAAAAGATTTTAATTCAGTTCTTTTGGGAAATCGATTTGGAATTGGATTCTTTCTACTGATTTGATTTAGAAACTATAAATGAGACAGAGAGAGGGATACAGAGGCATATATATAGATATACATATACATATATACATTCATAGTTACACACATACGCAAGGATTAAGATACAGAGCTGAATTGAGAGATTGAGGACTAGGGAAAGCATCGCAAGAAATTCAGATTAGAGACTTGAAGATTGAAGAACTTCTACTGAGTTTTTCTTATCCTCTATCTTAGATTTGTAATTTAATTGTGATGACTTATTTGGGATTCATGGTTTCTATTTTCAGTATGAACTAAATTTGCAATTAAGGCTACAATTGAATCTTTTATGTTTATGGATTAGTTATCTATTTGATTCCAATTATTATCTGATATTGAGTTGTCTATCATATTTTGTGTTTATTGAATAATTGACTGATCATCAATTAGTGGGATACTTTAGATGAATTCAGGAGATAAAATCCAGGGTTAGATCTGAATGTGATTACATGTATTCTTAATTATTTGTATGGGATGAATAATTGGGGTTGTGAAGTGAATAGGGATATCTCTTCGCTGCATGTAACTATTGGGAATTGGTCCTTAATGAATTTAATTCTTTAGTTTTGCATACGAATATCGCAGAATTAATTGAGTTAGATAATTTTATTTGATCACTTAGGAAAGGGCTTATGAATAACTTTGAATTCCTGTTAACAACTCGATTGAAGTTAATAATTGGATGAATTGGATAATTAGTTTGTATTGCATAATTGGGGATATTGTAGTCTTTAGCCTTTAAGAATCTGAATTTCAACCTTTGTGTTAGTTTTTATTCTTAGTTTTAATTTAACCTTTGCGTAGGTTGAAATTCAGATTCTTAAAGGCTTAAGACTACAATATCCCCAATTATGCAATACAAACTAATTATTCAATTCATCCAATTATTAACTTCAATTGAGTTGTTAACAGGAATTCAAAGTTATTCATAAGCCCTTTCCCAAGTGATCAAATAAAATTATCTAACTCAATTAATTCTGCGATATTCGTATGCAAAACTAAAGAATTAAATTCATTAAGGACCAATTCCCAATAGTTACATGCAGCGAAGAGATATCCCTATTCACTTCACAACCCCAATTATTCATCCCATACAAATAATTAAGAATATATGTAATCACATTCAGATCTAACCCTAGATTTTATCTATGACGCCCCCAAATTCTCTACAACTCCCTGTAGCAGATTTGGTGCTCACGTGAAACTATTCAACTATAAATATTCATAATATATAACTTCTATCTATCCAAGGTTCACAGTATCCCATAACAGATAATAGTTCTCGTCAGAACTTCAACTGTGTTTGGATACCCTCACTTGGATGTATAGATTTATAACCGATGAATATCTCTTTCATATCAATAGTTCCTATCTATCTGACATTCACAGTATTAATGATAAGATTGTTCCTAGAACTGAGGGCGCATTCCGGTAAAGATGGCACCTTATCGGCGCTCATTAAGTGTAACCCCAGAGCTTATAGAACTCTCAATATCATCCAATACCCTCATTCAGATGTATAGTTCATATGGATACTGTACTAACTTAGTACAACCATTCTAAACAATTTAAAGATTAGAGTATAACGTAATTAACATAATAAAAGGTGATAATATATTACAATATTATTAAGTTCAGTTACATCATTCTCAATACTGTGTCTTTATTACAACAAAAGTCATATAAGACTTGAAATCATTCACAACAGTAAAATAAATCTAATTAACATGGCCTTTTCCCTCTTGTCTGTCCCTGAATGGTTTCCGGGAATTACCATCTAAAACTGCAAAGAAAGATGTACGCAAGAATGAGCTACAAATGCTCAACAAGTTTATTTGAAAATATAAACACAAGGTGTTTGAGTTAAAAGATGTCAAAAGATGTATAACTGAGGGTTCAGTACATGAACCATGTGTTTCAATCAGTTCTATCAGTCTTCGATGACTTAGAACAGCTTGATTTCGGATATCTGGTAGGGGATCAGCCTAACCAATATCCTAGGAGTATGCATATCATCCTACCATTTATGTCGATATATAATCAACGGTCACCACCTTATCTTAAGGTTTTCCAGTTCACCTTACATCAAGGTGTTCCATTTCTCAGTATAAGATGTCGTACCAAAACAATTTGGTTTAACACAACATTTTCTGCTCGAATAAACAATATATGAATAATGATTCAT
The DNA here is from genome assembly GCA_034770075.1 of Aralia elata. NCBI lineage: Eukaryota > Viridiplantae > Streptophyta > Magnoliopsida > Apiales > Araliaceae > Aralia > Aralia elata. Next base: position 49,879,939 of record CM068387.1, on the reverse strand, counting down.
TTCTTAAGTTATGCTGAACAAGAAGCAATAACTTCACAACAATTGATAGCAAGATATAGTACTTGCATAAAGATAACAAAGTTAGAAGACTTGCCTTGGTGTCCAAGATAATAAACACTAAGCTCAAACTTGTTAAAATAACCCTACACAATCATTTAGTGCATAAGCGATTAGATTCATCGTATATATTACTTCATATGTCATTTAATAACTTGACTTAATTATTTTCATAGGTGTTATAGGCTCCATAACACCCTAGCTCAAAAACTCATTTTTAAGTCCTTAAACCCGAGAGTCTCTAAGAAATTTTCAGCTTTGACGTCCTTTACGGAAACTGTCATAACTTCTTCGTTTCAAAACATTTTTGGGTGATTCTTGAGTCTAAATTCATTAGAATTTCCTCCTCTACAATATTATTTATATTACAGAAGCAGATTTGGACTTTAAAATTTCGGAAAATGGGCAGAAAGGTCCGTGAGTCTACTTTGATCAAAATATCTTGGGTTAACCATGTGAAACATGGTACCACTAGCATTAATTTGTTAAGATAACATGTTCTAAGACTCAATAACACTTCATAACATAAAAATACCAAAATCATAAACCTACTTATATTAGATTTATGACTTTTACTCAAGAACACACGAAGAACATGAAGAACACGAAGAACACGAAGAACATGAAGAACACTTTGAAAATTTTGAACATGATAACTACTTATGATTTGATCATTTCTTCACTATAGTTATAATGATTTAGACATTATAACTACTAGTGATCATGATATATACTACACTAGCTATAAAATGAATTTTGACATTATAACTACTAGTAGAATATATAATTAGTTATAACTACGAATTGAAATCGAACATTATAACTACTAAAGATGAGTACCTTTTGAAATTGGAAGTTTTAACTATTTATTGGCAACTATCAATATTTGAAATATATCTAGAGAGTAATTTTGCTCTTTGATTTTGTGAATTGGTGAGAAATGAAGATGGGATGAGCTTCTATTTATAGGATTTCCTAAGTTAGGGCATAATAGTCTTTTCGCATTAATCCACGACATCATCGCTTGCATCATCGTCCAACGTGACATCATCATGACATCATGATGACATCATCTTTGTGCTACTTTGAAGATGACGTCATGATTACATCATGCTTGCATCTGATTGGTCGATTCAAGTTCACATGGATTCTTAGTTATATATTCGTATATACATCGTATTTCACGCGTATTATACCTCGTATTAATCTCATATTCTATCGTATAATATTTCATATTATACTCGTATTTATTCTTGCACTCTTCGTTTTTAACTTCTATAATTTATCCCACAGTCGAAAAACTACGTTTTTCGTTTTCTAATTTTATTGAATATTCCATCTTTCCTCGTAATATTAACATTCGTGTATTTTTCGAAAAATTGAAAAGACGCAAAAGCGTTTTTAGGTGAACAGTGTTTTCGGCGACTATTTCTCAGAAAATGGTTAGACGATCAAAAAAGTAACAAAAATATTTCTTTTTATCTTTTCCCCTATTTTGTCTTATTATCGTGAATAGTAATTTGCACGTTTTCGAGAAAAACTTTTATCGGTTATTACGTGTTTTCACATCGTATTACCGGTAAATCTTAAAACAGAATGTTATTACGACGTACACATTTCGCCAGAAAACCTAGGTTATTCCTAGGGTTTATCTCTTAGGGTTTAGGGTTTAGGTTTTAACCTTTTTCCCAATTTAGGTTTTAGCCTAAAATTAACTTCTTGATTTTAATAAATGTTAATGTTAACTACTTAAACCAAAACACAAAATACTACCCATAGCAGAAAGCATATAACACATTTGAAGTTCAATACAAGCTTATTTATTCATATAGCACATAACTTAGATTATAGTTCTAACCTCTAATTGTATACGAATCTACGAATCATTTTTAGTCTTTTAGATAGCTCAACGTATACTTGAGTAATTATTCTTAGGTTTTAAATTGACAATATTTATTAGATCTTGTCAGATCACATTTGAAATTTTTGGGATATTACATTCTACCCAACTTACAAGAATTTCGTCCTCGAAATTAACTTTACAAAAGAAAAAAAAACTTTAGTCATTCAATATTATATTTATAAGTTCTATAAATATTCAAGATATTACATTCTCTCCTTATAAGAATTTCGTTCTCGAAATTATTTTACAATAAACTTTAGTCATTTAATATCATATTTATAGGTTCTATAAATATTCAGGATATTACATTCTCTCCTCCTTATAAGAATTTCGTCCTCGAAATTATCTCTAACTTAGTCTTCAATATGAATTTTCTGAATTCTTTTCTCACGTGTTCACTTATCTATACACATTTCCTTTCTGCAAAGGAATTTATATTTGTAAGGATGAGCTATAAAAGGCTTAAAAAGTTTAAACATTTAACTAGTTATACTCACACCGTGTTTGAATTGAATGAATGCATAGTTCAAAGATTTTCTACATATATACCGAGGTTTGTCTGTCAAACCACACATTTTCTAGATTCTGTCAGTCATAAAGACTTAGAATTCATAGGTTGTTCTGTTCAACCAGGCATGGTAATCATTCTCAGAGGTCATATAAACTTAGGAATCATTAGTTCAGATATTTAATACTTTATCTTTTCCATTATTCTCTAAGCATAACACAAGTTTCAATCTATTATCAATATAGTGAACTGAGTGGTTCCCCACCCACGAACTAATGAATTAGTTCCCCGTCTCATCAACACTGCTACAATTGTATCAACACTGTATATCGCTTCTACGATACCTCTACACTGCGACAAATGTTACCTCAGTGAGTTAGATCGGTTTCCTAACACATCTTAAACTCTTGCCCATACAAGAGAGTTGTTCAACTCAGATACTAACACGGTTTTCAATTGAAATTCAACAATCACTGTCATGTTGCATATAATAGATAACAACCATGTTAATGCACGGGGTGCAAAAGAAACAATACTTGCATAACAATAAACTTCATAAATAAGACATGTTATTGCACGGAGTGCATTTCAACAAATAAGTAGACTTGTGTTTTTGCACAACAAATAAGTAGACTTGCTTAAGAATCTTTATGAGTCTATTCATTTCTTGACATTCTAGTGAAGAGTTATCTTTATTCAGTAGATTTTGTTCTTTCCTATCTATGATTTCAATAGAACTTTTTCATATGATAAATCTTTCTCGATCTGAATAGACTCGTAGTAATCTATAACATGTTTATAATCGGGTTTGTATGGTCGTAGCATGGACAGATGAAACACATTATGGATATGTTCTAACTCAGGAGGTAAGAATACCTCGTTGTTTTATTACATTTTAATTTATTCTCGATTTATCGCTTGTGATCTTCTTCGTCAGCCCATTTTGAGTAACTAAGTATAAATACGAATGCACTAAGTAAACAACTCGGTTTTAACAAACAGAAATTTGTATTTCACATATAGAAAGTTACATATTCGACTAGTGCTTTATATAATATCACTAGTTTACACAAAAGGATTCCCTTATTTATAAAACGTTGGAAAGACAATAATATGACAGACTACAAGTCACTTCTTTTTATTCACTAGTTTCTCCTTCCATTTTGATTCTTGGTCCTTAGGCAATTTCTAGCTAGATGATCCATTGACCCACAATTGAAACACGTACAAAAGAATTTTACTTGTTTAGTATTATAGTGAAGCAAATTTACACATAATATAAAGTTTTTAAGATTATTTTATGTATAATTAAGTATTTTACGGACTCAAAGACTATATCCTAAGGTATTTCCTAACTACCTTAGAGCTATAATCTACAGCTTTGATACCAACCTGTGACGCCCCCAAATTCTCTACAACTCCCTGTAGCAGATTTGGTGCTCACGTGAAACTATTCAACTATAAATATTCATAATATATAACTTCTATCTATCCAAGGTTCACAGTATCCCATAACAGATAATAGTTCTCGTCAGAACTTCAACTGTGTTTGGATACCCTCACTTGGATGTATAGATTTATAACCGATGAATATCTCTTTCATATCAATAGTTCCTATCTATCTGACATTCACAGTATTAATGATAAGATTGTTCCTAGAACTGAGGGCGCATTCCGGTAAAGATGGCACCTTATCGGCGCTCATTAAGTGTAACCCCAGAGCTTATAGAACTCTCAATATCATCCAATACCCTCATTCAGATGTATAGTTCATATGGATACTGTACTAACTTAGTACAACCATTCTAAACAATTTAAAGATTAGAGTATAACGTAATTAACATAATAAAAGGTGATAATATATTACAATATTATTAAGTTCAGTTACATCATTCTCAATACTGTGTCTTTATTACAACAAAAGTCATATAAGACTTGAAATCATTCACAACAGTAAAATAAATCTAATTAACATGGCCTTTTCCCTTGTCTGTCCCTGAAGTTTCGGGATTACCATCTAAAACTGCAAAGAAAGATGTACGCAAGAATGAGCTACAAATGCTCAACAAGTTTATTTGAAAATATAAACACAAGGTGTTTGAGTTAAAAGATGTCAAAAGATGTATAACTGAGGGTTCAGTACATGAACCATGTGTTTCAATCAGTTCTATCAGTCTTCGATGACTTAGAACAGCTTGATTTCGGATATCTGGTAGGGGATCGGCCTAACCAATATCCTAGGAGTATGCATATCATCCTACCATTTATGTCGATATATAATCAACGGTCACCACCTTATCTTAAGGTTTTCCAGTTCACCTTACATTAAGGTGTTCCATTTCTCAGTATAAGATGTCGTACCAAAACAATTTGGTTTAACACAACATTTTCTGCTCGAATAAACAATATATGAATAATGATTCATTTCTTAAGTTATGCTAAACAAGAAGCAATAACTTCACAACAATTGATAGCAAGATATAGTACTTGCATAAAGATAACAAAGTTAGAAGACTTGCCTTGGTGTCCAAGATAATAAACACTAAGCTCAAACTTGTTAAAATAACCCTACACAATCATTTAGTGCATAAGCGATTAGATTCATCGTATATATTACTTCATATGTCATTTAATAACTTGACTTAATTATTTTCATAGGTGTTATAGGCTCCATAACACCCTAGCTCAAAAACTCATTTTTAAGTCCTTAAACCCGAGAGTCTCTAAGAAATTTTCAGCTTTGACGTCCTTTACGGAAACTGTCATAACTTCTTCGTTTCAAAACATTTTTGGGTGATTCTTGAGTCTAAATTCATTAGAATTTCCTCCTCTACAATATTATTTATATTAAAGAAGCAGATTTGGACTTTAAAATTTCGGAAAATGGGCAGAAAGGTCTGTGAGTCTACTTTGATCAAAATATCTTGGGTTAACCATGTGAAACATGGTACCACTAGCATTAATTTGTTAAGATAACATGTTCTAAGACTCAATAACACTTCATAACATAAAAATACCAAAATCATAAACCTACTTATATTAGATTTATGACTTTTACTCAAGAACACACGAAGAACATGAAGAACACGAAGAACACGAAGAACATGAAGAACACTTTGAAAATTTTGAACATGATAACTACTTATGATTTGATCATTTCTTCACTATAGTTATAATGATTTAGACATTATAACTACTAGTGATCATGATATATACTACACTAGCTATAAAATGAATTTTGACATTATAACTACTAGTAGAATATATAATTAGTTATAACTACAAATTGAAATCGAACATTATAACTACTAAAGATGAGTACCTTTTGAAATTGGAAGTTTTAACTATTTATTGGCAACTATCAATATTTGAAATATATCTAGAGAGTAATTTTGCTCTTTGATTTTGTGAATTGGTGAGAAATGAAGATGGGATGAGCTTCTATTTATAGGATTTCCTAAGTTAGGGCATAATAGTCTTTTCGCATTAATCCACGACATCATCGCTTGCATCATCGTCCAACGTGACATCATCATGACATCATCATGACATCATCTTTGTGCTACTTTGAAGATGACGTCATGATTACATCATGCTTGCATCTGATTGGTCGATTCAAGTTCACATGGATTCTTAGTTATATATTCGTATATACATCGTATTTCACGCGTATTATACCTCGTATTAATCTCATATTCTATCGTATAATATTTCATATTATACTCGTATTTATTCTTGCACTCTTCGTTTTTAACTTCTATAATTTATCCCACAGTCGAAAAACTACGTTTTTCGTTTTCTAATTTTATTGAATATTCCATCTTTCTTCGTAATATTAACATTCGCGTATTCTTCGAAAAATCGAAAAGACGCAAAAGCGTTTTTAGGTGAATAGTGTTTTCGACGACTATTTCTCAGAAAATGGTTAGACGATCAAAAAGTAACAAAAATATTTCTTTTTGTCTTTTTCCCTATTTTGTCTTATTACCGTGAATAGTAATTTGCACGTTTTTCGAGAAAAACTTTTATTGGATAATACGTGTTTTCACATCGTATTACCGGTAAATCTTAAAACAGAATGTTATTACGACGTACACATTTCGCCAGAAAACCTAGGTTATTCCTAGGGTTTATCTCTTAGGGTTTAGGGTTTAGGTTTTAACCTTTTTCCCAATTTAGGTTTTAGCCTAAAATTAACTTCTTGATTTTAATAAATGTTAATGTTAACTACTTAAACCAAAACACAAAATACTACCCATAGCAGAAAGCATATAACACATTTGAAGTTCAATACAAGTTTATTTATTCATATAGCACATAACTTAGATTATAGTTCTAACCTCTAATTGTATACGAATCTACGAATCATTTTTAGTCTTTTAGATAGCTCAACGTATACTTGAGTAATTATTCTTAGGTTTTAAATTGACAATATTTATTAGATCTTGTCAGATCACATTTGAAATTTTTGGGATATTACATTATCTCCTGAATTCATCTAAAGTATCCCACTAATTGATGATCAGTCAATTATTCAATAAATACAAAATATGATAGACAACTCAATATCAGATAATAATTGGAATCAAATAGATAACTAATCCATAAACATAAAAGATTCAATTGTAGCCTTAATTGCAAATTTAGTTCATACTGAAAATAGAAAACATGAATCCCAAATAAGTCATCACAATTAAATTACAAATCTAAGATAGAGGATAAGAAAAACTCAGTAGCAGTTCTTCAATCTTCAAGTCTCTAATCTGAATTTCTTGCGATGCTTTCTCTAGTCCTCAATCTCTCAATTCAGCTCTGTATCTCAATCCTTGCGTATGTGTGTAACTATGAATGTATCTATGTATATGTATATCTATATATATGCCTCTGTATCCCTCTCTCTCTGTCTCTTTTATAGTTTCTGAATCAAATCAGTAGAAAGAATCCAATTCCAAATCGATTTCCCAAAAGAACTGAATTAAAATCTTTTTTCCCTTCCGCGCATTCTCGCCTCGGCGAGAAATTTAAGCCTGAGATTCTCGCCCCGGCGAGAACTCTGATCCAGAATTTACAAAAATGCCATCAAGCTCCAATTTTCCTCTTTTAACCTTCTGAAGCCGTTTCCTACAAAACCAATGCATAAACAAGTAAAATGACACTAAAAATACTCAAAGATAGTAAAGAATTAAGCCTAATATATATCTAATTCACAGGTATAAAACCCACTTATCAGTACATCTTCGTACTACCCGGATGAATCGAATATCTTGAATTATGAGCCTCGCTCAAAATTTCCTCCTTAACTTCTTGTGCTGGTGGAACCTAAATTCTTCTCTCGAATCTCAATACTCCTTCATTATCCACTTTGAATTTTACTTCATCACCTCCAAATATTCTTTTTCTGATTTTCTCACATTCTTCATCCTGCATTTGTGCTTCCTTAACCTTATCCACCAAAGTTGAACCGATTCTCAATTGAAAGAACTTTTCATCACTCTCCTTCGGATATTTCACCTCCAATTCCAATTTCGCCATTGCTGTAATTAACTCCTCCTGAGCAGTTAACATAAACAGTTTCTCCCGTCCCTTTCTGCTTAAAGCATCAGCCACAACGTTCGCTTTACCCGGATGGTATAAAATCTCGCAGTCGTAATCTTTTATTAATTCCAATCATCTCCTCTGACGCATATTCAGATCCTTCTGTGTAAAAATATATTTCAGACTCTTGTGGTCTGTATATATTTCACACTTCTCCCCGTAAAGATAGTGCCTCCATATCTTCAAAGCAAACACAACCGCGGCCAATTCCAAGTTATGGGTAGGATACCCCTTCTCATAATCTTTTAATTGTCGTGACGCATACGCAACGACCTTACCGTTCTGCATAAGCACACAACCTAGTCCTTTATGCGACGCATCGCTATACACTACAAAATTTCTTGTGCTATCCGGTAGAGACAACACAGGTGTCGTACTCAACCTCTTCTTTAATTCTTGAAAACTTTCCTCACACTTCTCCGTCCAAACGAACTTTACTGTCTTTCTAGTCAAATTCGTTAACGGAGTCGCGATTTTGGAAAAATCCTGAATGAATCTCCTGTAGTAACCCGCCAATCCGAGGAAACTCCTTACTTCCGATGGTGTTTACGGCTGATCCCAGTTAAGTACTGCTTCAACCTTTGACGGATCCACCGAAATCCCATCCTTGTCAATCACATGTTCAAGAAATTGCACTCGCTCTATCCAGAATTCACACTTTGAAAATTTAGCGTACAACTTCTCTCTTCTTAACGCTTCTAAAGTCAACTTCAAATGTTCTGCATGCTCTTCCTTGGTTTTGGAATAAATTAGAATATCGTCAATGAATACTACTACAAACTTGTCCAAAAACGGCTTAAACACCCTGTTCATTAAGTCCATGAATGTTGCAGGAGCATTCGTTAGACCAAATGACATCACCAGAAACTCGTAATGACCATAACGAGTTTTAAACGCTGTCTTCGGTACATCTTCCTTCTTCACCTTCAACTGATGATACCCACTCCTCAAATCTATTTTCGAGAAATATCCTTTCAACTGATCAAACAAGTCGTCGATTCTTGGCAACGGGTATTTATTCTTAATTGTAATCTTGTTTAACTCCCTGTAATCAATGCAAAGTCTCATCGATCCATCTTTCTTTTTAACAAACAATACCGTCGCTCCCCACGGCGATACGCTCGGCTGAATATACTTCTTATCTAAAAGTTCTTGTAGCTGCACAATCAATTCTTTCATCTCTACTTGGGCCATACGGTACGGAGCTTTTGATATTGGGGCAGTTCCTGGCGCCAAATCGATTACAAACTCAACTTCCCTGTCTAGCGGAAGTCCTGGCAAATCGTCGGGAAAGACATCTATAAAGACCCTTACAACATGTATCTCTTCTAATTTCGGACTCTCTTTTCGAGTATCAACTATGTAGGCTAAGTATCCCACACAGCCTTGTCTTAACAACTTCCTGGCCTGCATCATCGTCAGACAACTCGCTTGTCTAGGCGATTTGCTGCCGTAAAATACTTCCTTTGACGGAGTCATGAGGTTAATACGTTTCTTTTGGCAATCAATTATCGCTCCATAATTGAATAACCAATCCATACCCAAAATAACGTCAAATTCCCTAAGTTTGATTGGGATCAGATCTACTATCATCACGTTTCCCTTAATATTCACTCTACAGTTCTTGTGTACGTACTTAACAGGAATTATTTCCCTATTCGCAATTTCTATGTTCAAAGGGTAATCTAATTCCTCCTTAGGCAATTCTAAGTTCTTAGTAAAGTCATCGGATATAAATGAACAAGTAACACCCGAATCAAACAATATATAAGCATCTATATTATTGATCGGAATGATACCTGGCACCATATCGCGAGACTGCACGACATCTTGCACGGGCATGTTGAAAGTCCTAGCAGTAGGTCGGTTTGTTGGTTCTGATCCGGTTATAGTTAATGTATTACCACCACTGTTTCCCTTGTTGCCTCCTATTCCTGCTCCTCCTGCTGCTTTCTTGGGGCAATCCCTAGCCAGATGATCCTTCGATCCACATGTGAAACAACCGCCCTTCTTCAGATTTGGACAATTCGGTGCTATGTGATCCTCCTGGTTGCAATTGTAGCACACCCTTTTCCCCTTCAGGTAAATCCCTATGTGATTCTTCCCACACGTAACACACGCTTCTACTTTTTTCTTCTGACCTCCCTGTTGATTTCCAGCAGATCCATTATCATTCCACTTCCTCTTCTGGTTGTGACCTCCACTGTTACTACCACCCGCTTTATTACTCTCATTCTCACCCTTCTTCTTCTTTTGCTCCTGGTTATACTTAGTCAGAGCATCACTCCCTCCTTCAATGATGATCGCCTTTTCCAACACTCTAGCAAAAGTGTTCAATTAGAACATTGACACCTTGTTATACAACCACGGCTTCAATCCTTGTTCAAATCTCCTCGCCTTCCTCTCATCCGTATTCACTTGGTAAGTTGCGAACCTAGCCAACTCATTAAACTTCGCTGCGTACTCCGGTACAGTCATGGTACCCTATTTCAGCTCTAGAAATTGAATCTCCATTTGGTTACGCGAGCTCATCGTAAAGTACATCTCAAAGAACATCTCCTTAAATCTCTCCCACATGATCACACCCTGACCTCCTCGAACCTTATTCGCCTGCCACCAATAGCTGGCCTCCGATTTAAACATGAACATTGCAAAGGCAGTCTTTTGGTCATCACTAACCCTAGCAACGTCAAATACTTTCTCCATTTCCATGACCCAAGTTTGGGCTTCGATCGGCTTTAGGGAACCCTTAAATTCTGGCGGTCCTACCGCTTTGAAATCCTTAAATGACGTCACTGGTGGAGCTTGCGGCTGATTCGCAAGTGCTCCAGCCAAAAGGTTCACCAATTGCTGAACAGGATTAGCATTGGCGTCGTTGTTGTTAGTAGAGCTCTCCTAAGTTTGTTGACGTGGTTGGCGTCTCGGCGGCATTTTCTATTCAAGAATATGCGCTTATTAGATCATCACTCAATTTCTTAAGTGTTCAACATTTAACTCAAACAATTCAGGTTAAACATTTAACACATAACATCTTCAAATAAAACTAATATTTCATTAAATCAAAGATCTTAAACATAAAAAGATAGCATCACTGCTATTTACATCAACTATCCCAAGATCAAACAATCTTTAGGATTAAATAGTCATATTCCATTGTGTATAATCACGCTGGAATTTACATCATAAAATATCATAAATATTTACACATAATTCAAAAACTTCTCCTATCACGGCCTACTAAGGCTTCGAACTGCCTGTCTACGTTCTTCCTCCATAATACGGCACATCGTCCTGCGATCCAAACATGTACCATGGCAAGTCCTCGAACTGAACTGGATAGTGGAGAACTCGATCCTGGGCCCTATCAATTGTTGTCTGGAAAGTATAGTCTATCTCTTCAATCTTAGCCTTCTTTGCCTGTTCACCTTTTTCGAAAATTTCTGCACGTCGAGCATTATTCATCCAAGCATCCTCTGCTCTAGCATCTTCTGCTGACTCCTCACTCAAATCATCCTTTAATTTCTGAATCTCAAGTTTCATCTTTTCATTCTCAGCCAGCAAGTCTTCTTTTTGACTCCTCACTCAAATCATCCTTTAATTTCTGAATCTCAAGTTTCATCTTTTCATTCTCAGCCAGCAAGTCTTCTTTTTGACTCTCTGCCTGAACTAACTTCCATTCTACGTCTCCAAGACGTATCTCAAGATCCTCAATCTTCTCATCCTTCTGTTCTATAAAAGTCTAGCGTATATTTGCCAGTCTCTCCCAATCTCTGACTCTATCCTGCAACTCTACAGTACGATCATACAATGCATCATACATCTCAACATCGACAGAGGTAAGGGGTATCTCCTCGGAATCCTCATCATCCTCCTCAACCTCTACCTCCTCAGGATCCTCCTCTAGATCAGACTCAGGCTCATACTCCTGACCCACAACCATGATCAATGGAGATGGCTCTCTGTGTATTAACTGCTCCCGAATAACATGGATATTACAGGGCTCCTCCTCTCCAGCCACTCGGGGCTCAACATCCCTAGGCTGACTGAATCCTCCAATACCCGACATCCTGACAACAAAGGTTAAGCTTTTAATTAATACTCGGTACTAGTCGCAGCACATATGTTGTTAACACATAAGCACATAGCACATAAAGTTTTTTTATTATTTTTAATGAATTCCATAATTCATTCCTTAGAACTCGATAAGAGTTTATCACCACTATATTTTTTGACTCTTAAAAGGCTACTACCCTAAGGTTTCCCCATCTAAGGTTCATAACGTACAACTCTGATACCAACCTGTGACACCCCCAAATCCGGGTACTTCATTTCCTCAGGATTTAGTGTTCACTATCCATATACATCACATCACATCTAACTATCCATTCAATATAAATAAAAACTCTTAATTAAAATAGAAATCTCCCATTAAAGGGTTACAACATCATTCATAAACAAATCCCATGTCATCTAGCCTTAAATAAACATCAATACGGAAACATAAATTAAGTCTATTACATAAGCATCATTTAATCAAATAAAACAAGTCTTCATCACTTGTTTGCTTTTCCTTTGCCCTTACTAGTGGATGGCTCATCAGTTCTTTCAACTTTAGCTGCAATGTTATTATGCAAGGGTGAGCAATGATTGCCCAGCAAGTATAACAACAACAGTAATAATAACATGCGAAATAATTAACGGATATTGAATAATTAAAGATTCAGCTTTTGATTTCAAGGATATACGACAAGATTAAAAAGAACGTCTAAGGGTCTTAAGACCACGAACTATGTCCCAGGCAATCAAGTATTTCTACTTTAAATCTTTAACAGTTGTAAGACTATATGGACCTTACTTCTCGTACTCAGGGGGATCAGCCCTTTGCACCATGTATGTGCACGACATCTTAACGCTAACGCGTAAATAAAATCCCCTGTATAAGGGTTGTTCATCTTAGTTTGACATCGGAGTCTGCACTAAAGGAAGTTTGGTTTGGATTTACTTCAATAACGTTTCTAGAATTTAGAAAGCTCATCAACTATGGACTAATCGAATCAATAAGGATTCACTAAAACAGTATACATTCCGTTTATAAAACAGTAACAATAATTAGTTACAGTATTATAAACACTTCAAAACTCATTCTCATCCAATTTCATTTTAATAACTCATTTGACACCGAACAATCAATGGGTATATGCTTACCACCCATCACAGTATCTTAACATTCATTTTATACATTAGCCTAAGCTTTAGGTATGTCTACGATATCATAACATGGTCACAAAGAAAGAATAAAATTTTTACTCTCTTCTTTTTACTCTTTTTTTATTATTATTATTATTTCCCGCTGGGGCGAGAAAATCCTTCACAAACTCTCGCCGGGGCGAGGAATTCCTTCACAAAATTCTCGCTGGGGCGAGCTCCCGCCGGGGCGAGAAACTCAGTTCAAAATTCTCGCCGGGGCAAGAATCACGAATTCCAGTTTCTGCAGTTCGCGAAGAACGCAGAAACAGGCCAAAAATTTCCAATCTTGTTATTCTAACGTCAAATTAAACTTACCCAGACACTATAATTCATAAATAATTGTTACCCAAGCCTTCTAGCATGATTCTAATAACTTAAATCACATAAATCATGAATTTAAGAATCAAATTTGAGGTTTTTATCAGTTTATCAAGGTTTCTACAATTATTCATGAAATCATACATAACAGGTTCATTGTAACACCAAATTAATCCATTTAAATCTTGTTTCCTTCATTTATACATGCATAAACAAAATAAGTTATCAATTTAACCCATTAACATGCAAAACAAGTATTAATATCATACATTCAAACCATGTTCGTACACAACTACTCTATAAATTTCTGAATTCTCATATAAACGTAATTTCACGAATTAAATTACTCTAAACCATATTTAAATCATATAAAATACATAAATACATGCTCACTAACATCTAACATCAAATTATTTAAAGATTTAGCCATACAATTCCAATTACAAAAAATACAGAGAACTCAAAAACATACGTTCATGGATGAGCTTCAAGAATGTAAATTAAAAACTTAAATTAGAAGAATTACCTTCAATTAGATGCTTAAACTAATACAAGTAGATGAATGATTTCTTCAATTCTCCAAATTTCTCTCTTTTTCTCTCTAATTAATCTTTTTAGGAATGAAATGAATGAATACGTATAATGTAAAAGAAACTGATATAAACATGGGTGTCAGTTAATCCATAATGGTTAACTGACTCCAACTTCCTTAAGGCCTCGTTTGGTTTGCTTAAAAACTCTTCTTTTGGTTAATTTTAATAAATAACTTATAATATAGTTTAATGTCACACTTCTAAATTAATAAAATAATCTCATTTAAATCAATTAAATAAGGTAAAATAATACCACATTAAATCACATATTCACATGATTAAAAATATCATTTATTAATAATGACAAATCGTTTAGTCTCTAATTAATTATTAAATTAATTAGAGATCACATTATACTTATTTAAATAATGTATTTAATCAAATAAATTTAATCAAACATATACTTTAAATATAAAAATTCCCCATATTAATTTAATTAATGTAACACGTATAATTAAATTAATCTATCACAAATTCATCAATTAATCAATTAATTCAACAATCAAATCATCGAAAAATATTTATTCAATCAATAAATATTCAAATTAAGTTACAAAATTCTCGTTTGTCACATCCTCCCAAGTTATTCATAGAGGAATGTCTAGACAATTTTATCTTTACTGATTGTGGCATTGGTGTGTTATTCCTTATCAGTAGTATATCAGCATATAATACTAAGAATGTCACAGTGCTCCCACTGACCCTTTTGTACACATTAGGGTCATTTTTGTTTTTGATAAAATCAAATGAAAGTAGTATGCACACAAGCCAATCATATTTGATGTGATGTAGCATATACTTTGTAATCTTATTCAGTTATAAAAGGCATTTTTCATTATCTACATAGTGCTGTTATATTAAATGTGATAAATTCATAGTTTTGAGTAATACTTTTAGAATCATGATGATGATCATGCTAATAAGATCTAAATTCTAGATAGCTCACAAACTAAAATCGTTCCTAATCGTTGGATTACTAAATAGGGGATTAGTGAATCCGGATAGATTAGTACATACGTTGCTTGCTCTTAAGAAGAGGATGATTGATCTCATAATCATTTGTGTGGAGACACTAAAGCAAGTATGTAGGTGCTTATTGGAGAATAAGTTCACTTAACGTGGTTTGCTAAGGAATACCTAATGGAGTTTTACTCTCCTGTCAATAGGAATTCCTCTAGTGATAGTAGTACAAGTGATCCTTGGACTTGAGATCATCATAGTATCTTGTGTATGATGGGTTATACTTTGACATGTCCCTTAAGACCTTTACGGTATATCAAAGGGTATGATTGAGTATAATAAGTTGTACATGGAGATAGATGAATGATCAACAAAGAATCTACCACATCTAGTAAAAGATGTGAATGTCTTATTTGATTCGATAAATGACAACTCAGTAGTCCTTGTCCAAGGCAGAATAAAATTAGAAAGGAGTTTCTAATTTGAATTATTTAGAGTTGTGCATTTGAGAATCAAGATACTTATAATTAAATAAAATAAGACTTGACAGTAATTCCATATCTTATATTTAATTGGGACATTGTATGGTAGAAGGATTGAATTGTACGATAACTATGCATTGAAAGGTTCTTTTATGATTAATGTTGAAATCTATATTATCTGGAAAGTAGTTGATCGCTAAGGGGGCTTACCCTTATTGTAGAATAAATATTATTTATTTGAATGAATTAAATAGTTTAATTTATTTATTTAAATATAATTAGAATTGTTTTAATTGATTTATTCACAACCGGTTTAACATGGAGAACCTAAAGGGTCACACCGCAAAAGAAAAATATTTATTTAAGAAGTAAATGACATAATTGTAATAATAAGTTAAGTGTATTTAATTTAGTTTATGGAGATAGAATAAATTAAATAGCTTAATATTTATTATTTAATATTTTAGAAATATTAAATATAAATTAATAAGAGGTGTCTTATTATTATTATTACTATTACTATTATTTAATTCCTAATAGGGATTGAGAATTAATTAATAGAAGTATTCTCACATGAATTACTAATTGGATTAGGAGTTTAATTTAATTAAAAAAGTTTAATTAGAATAGAAACTCTAATCCTAAATAGTTTAGAGAAGGGTTTTCCTACATCTATAAATAAGAGAAGTCTTATCATAGATTAGGGTTACACACTCTTGTATAAGAATTGTGGGGAGCACTTATAATTTCTATAGAGATAGAATTAATTGGTTTTGCCAACACCCATCTTCTTGAATAGATATTATTCCTTGGTGGATCACCTCTAGAGGCCAAACACTTGGCTGGCTAACGTTGATCAAAGGAAGGAATTTAATCGGTGGAATTCAAGGAGAACACGAAGAAATTGGAGTTGAACTTGTACCCGAGGAAGCATGGTTCTACGAGGGTATAATTTCTTAATCTCTATCTCTTTTGTTTAATTAATAATTGTGCATAAAGAAAGATCATGGTGATGGTTTGTATAAAATTTTAAAATCTGATTTTATCGCGATTCCGCTTTATTTATGTAATTTGATTGCATGTTCGCGTTATACAAACATAACAGTGGTATTAAGAGCCAAACTTTATGCGAATTATTAATTGTTTTAATTTTGTATATACATTGATATGTGTTTAGAACAATTTAATTGGGCATAATTGTTTGTGTAAAATTATTATTATTTTTTTTATTAAATTTTTTTTAAAAAAAATAATAATAATAATAAAAAAATAAGTCAAAGTCACTGGTCAAACGTTGATCGTTGACTGGTCAAACGTTGACTGGTCAACTGATGACATGGCACGACTGCTGATGTGGCACATGCTGCTGACGTGGCGCTGACTGGTCAACTGTTGACTACTGACGTGGAGCTGACTAGTCGACCTTTAAAAATAAAATAATTAATTTGGGGCTAGAGGGCTTTGAACCCTTAACCTATTGGTCATATGTTGGAAGCCTTACCACTACAGCTGAATCACTTTTGATTAAGAATCAAAATGTTTAATATTTAAACTATATAATTTTGGGTTTGAAGTTTGACTTAAAGGCTTGTTTGATTATTTCTTTTAAAGGTTTATGATCAAGGGTTGACCTCATTTTTTTTATTTTTTTTGTAAATTAAAATAAAATAGTTTATTTTGATTTGGAATTTGATTAAAAAAAATAAAGGAGTTTATTTTTATTCAAAATTGGCTAAATTAAAATAAAGAAGTTTATTTTGATTTAGAATTTAATTAAAAATAAAAGAGTTTATTTTTATTCAAAATTGGATAAATTAAAATAAAGAAGTTTATTTTGATTTGGAATTTGATTAAAAATAAAGGAGTTTATTTTTATTCAAAATTGGATAAATTAAAATAAAAGAGTTTATTTTGATTTGGAATATGATTAAAATAAAGAAGTTTATTTTAATTAGAATTGGATTTCATGATAACTAATTAGAGTTAGAATTGGATTCCATGATAACTAATTAGAGTTGAAATTAGATTTTTTACTAACTAATATTGCCCATTAAATGATATCAATGCATATATGGAATGGTTTTATTATTCATGAGATGAATATTATTTATTGATGCATATGGAGATATGTCTGATAATAAATAGGGATTGATTATGGACTATTGACCAATATGTGATTGGATTTATTTTAGAGAATGCTTGAATGAATGGGTTTTTATAAATGGGGTCTGCGTACCTCGTCTTCTCTAATTTTTCCTTGATGTAAATTCTATCTTCCTCCTATGTACTTCCCCTTAACTGCTGATCAAGATTTCTATTTATTTTAAATAGTTTATATAATAGGATTAGCTAGAATTATTTTGAAGAATTGTAGACAAAGGAGCAAGGAGCGCAAGAAGACACGTTTGTAATGGAGCCCGTGTTTAAATGTAATAGTTATATTTAAATTTAATTCTTGCACCCTAGGTTTGACCTTTTGGTTCACTTGGTGGCTCTAGTGAACCAAGCTAGAATAAAAGTCTATAATCAATCCGGGTAGAATATAGTATTCTATATGTGCATGCTTACTATATATATATTATATATTATACAACATGCTTCGCATGTTAAATAATATGACGCGTATTTTATATATATATGTGCATGCGCGCTAAACAAGATGAGACTAATAATTACAAACCCCTCGAAGAAATTATATTAAGTCCTAAGCGTTCAAAGATATTTGGAATATCGAACGTCGCCTTCTAGCATGGTAAAGCGATAGAGTATTAAATATTTAGTATGAGTTTGTTGTGTCACACAAGGCAGGTATTAAATATTTAAGATGTTGTTTTATCACATTTGATGCTTATAAATAGACTGAACGATGTTGTCTTGTTGTGTCACACAAGGATACTATTTTTCTTTCGAATATATAGAAGTGCTAGGTTGGACTTAACTTGGATACTTTTGATTCGGATGTGTCACACTTGATCAAAACAATCTAAGAGGCAAAAAGAAGGAGTTACATAGTGATACAATTGACAATAATTGTCTATCTATTTATTTATATATAGTTTGTTGTGTCACACAAGGCTATATACATTTGAAATGAGATCCTTATTCTCAGTAGCAAATCTTTAATTAGATTTGTTGAACTATATAATGAGGGTAATATAGTTTGATGAAAATAGTAGGAGATACCAATTTAAATAAAGACCTAATTTATTTTGATGATTAATAAAATGAATGTATGCTAAAACGTTGTTTATTTCACATGCAGAATTTAAAAATGTCAAACTCACTATCACTGCGTAGCATATTAGATGCTAATTAACCGGACCGAATTATACAGACTGGTTAAGGAATCTGAGAATAGGTCTCAAGGCTGAAAAGCTATCTTATATCATTAATATGCCTATCCCTGCAATGGTTGCAGATAATACCTCTGAGGAAGAGATTGCTACTTTTTAAAAGTGGCAAGATGATGCACAGTTGGCTCAATGCATCATGCTCGCATCTATGAGTAACGAGCTTCAGCATCAGCATGAAACTATGGATGCTCCTACTGTACGCCTGCACCTTTAAGGAGTTGAATTGTGAGGAAAGTAGGACTACTAGATATTAGATATCTAAGGAGCTTTTCCAATCTAGAATGACCGATGGCACTACAGTACAGACTCATGTTCTTAAAATGATCAATTCGATATTAGGATAACAGGGTTTTGTTATGGATGGAAAGTTGATCCGAGATTTGATCTTGTAATCACTTCCGGACTCTTTCTCACAATTTCTTGTGAATTTCCACATGAATAAGCTATATGTCAGCATGCCTGAGTTGTTACACATGTTGAAAACTGTAGAGAGTCATTTTCCAACCAAGAAAGACCAAGTCTTGCTGGTAGGGACCAAAGGATCTTTTGAAAAAAAGAATAATTCAAAGAGGGTATAAAGAAAGGCAAAAACAAAGAATAATAAGAAAAAAAACTGATGCAGATAGCAAAAGAGTTTGTTTCCACTGCAATAAGCCTGGACACTGGAAAGAAAACTGTAAGCAGAATCTTGTAGAGGCTAACCATAAGAAGCTTAGTGAAGCTTCAGTTACAGATATAGGTTTGTTCATGATTGAAATAAATCTTTCTGTAAGTTAAGGTTCTATTTGGGTATTGGATACCAGCTATAGTTCTCACGTATGCAATCTAATGGAGAGACTAAGCAGAAGTAGAAAGCTAAACAAAGAGTAAGTAATCTTACGTGTGGAGAATGGAGCAATGGTTGCTACATTAGCCGTAGGAACTTATAGTTTAGCGTTGCTTGCGAACAAGTCTATTAAGTTAATAAGTTGTTATTATGTTCCAGTTCTTTTTAGAAATATTATTACTTCTGTTATTGGACAAGGAAGGTTCTTGTATTATATTTAAGAACAATTGTTGTTCTATTTATAATGATAATGTTTTGTTTGAAACTAGAAGATCACTTGATGGACTTTGTAAACTTGACTTACGTGAAAAATAATTTTGCAAATTGAACAAACTAGTAAAAGAAAAGGAGATGATCATTCAAAGAGTTGAATATGTATATTTGATGAAATAAAAGTCTGAATCATTTGAAAGGTTCAAAGAATTCAAAAGTAAAACAAATTGACAAAGTATTAAGATTCTTTAATCAGATCGAGGAAGGAATACTTGTGCAATAAGTTTCTAGATCATCTTAAAATAGTATTTTCTCATAGTGGATACCTCCTGATACGCAATAATTGATTGATGTATCTAAAAAGAGAAATTGTACCTTGTTGGATATGGTGCGGTCCATAATGATTTTTACCGACATTCCAGTATCCATCTGGGGTTATACCCTAGAAACGACTGCATATCTACAAAATAAGGTAACCTCAAAATTCAGCCCCAAGACTCCATAAAAGTTATGGATAGGGAGGATTCCTAGTCTTAAGTATGTTAAGATAAGGGGTTATCCAACTTATGTGAAAAGGTTTCAAAAGATAAGTTTGGGACAAAATATGACAAGTGCAGGTTTGTGAGATATCCTAAAGAAAGGTTAGGGTATTATTACTATAATCCTACACGTTGCCTTCTTGGATAAAAGTATTTATCATTGAAGGAGCTAGTGGGAGGGTAATAGGTCTTGAAGGTGTTTAAGAACCACAAAGAACTTTCAGTCAAACCGAGGAGCCTATAGATAGACCTATTGTACCACAATCGAATCGTAAATCTAGAAGAGTACGGAAGATACTTAGGAGGTATGGATTCATCATAGAGGATGATGATGAGGTACGCATCATAGAGGATGATGATCTAGTTATGTACGATGAGGCTATGAGTAGAAGACACTCAGAGAAATGGCAGATAGCCATGAAATCCGAAATAGACTCCATGTGTGAGAACCAAATTTAGACTCTGGTTACTCCACCGAAAGACATAGTGCCTAAAGAGTGTATATGGGTCTTTAAGAGAAAGACTAGGGCATATGGCAAGGTAGAGACCTATAAAACCAGACCTGTTTAAAAGGTTTCAAATAAAGTCAAGGAGTTGACTGTGATAAAACCTTTGAAAGTAGTATGCACACAAGCCAATCATATTTGATATGATGTAGCATATACTTTGTAATCTTATTCATTTATTAATAAAAGAATTGTTCTTAAAAGGCATTTTATATTATCTACATAGTGCTGTTATATTAAATGTGATAAACCCATAGTTTTGAGCAATGCTTTTAGAATCATTATGGTGATCATGCTAATGAGATCTAAATTCTAGATAGCTCACAAACTAAAATCGTTCCTAATCGTTGGATTACTAAATAGGGGATTAGTGAATCCGGATAGATTAGTACATACGTTGCTTGCTCTTAGGAAGAGGATGATTGATCTCATAATCATTTGTGTAGAGACACTAAACCAAGTATGTAGGTGCTTATTGGAGAATAAGTTCACTGAACGTGGCTCGCTAAGGAATACCTAATGGAGTTTTACTCGCTTGTCAATAGGAATTCCTCTAGTGATAGTAGTACAAGTGATCTTTGGACTTGAGATCATCATAGTATCTTGTGTATGATGAGTTATACTTTAACATGTCCCTTAAGACCTTTGGGGTATATCAAAGGGTATGATTGGGTATAATAAGTTATGCATGGAGATAGGTGAATGATCAACAAAGAATCTACCACGTCTAGTAAAAGATGTGAATGTCCTATGTGATTCGATAAATGACAACTCAGTAGTCCTTGGCCAAGACAGAATGAAATTAGAAAGGAGTTTCTAATTTACATTATTTAGAGTTGTGCATTTGGGAATCGAAATACATATAATTAAATAAAATAAGACTTGACAGTAAATCCATGTCTTATATTTTAATTGGGACATTGTATGGTAGAAGGATTGAATTGTATGGTAACTATTCACTGAAAGGTTATTTTGTGATTAATGTTGAAATCTATATTATCTGGAAAGTCGTTGATCGCTAAGGGGGCTTACCCTTATTGTAGAATAAATATTATTTATTTAAATGAATTAAATAGTTTAATTTATTTATTTAAATAAGATTAGAATTGTTCTAATTGATTTATTCACAACCGATTTAATATGGAGAACCTAAAGGGTCACACCGCAAAATGAAAATATTTATTTAAGAAGTAAATGACATAATTGTAATAATAAGTTAAGTGTATTTAATTTAATCTATAGAGATAGAATAAATTAAATAGCTTAATATTTATTATTTAATATTTTGAAAATATTAAATATAAATTAATAAGAGGAGTCTTATTATTATTATTACTATTACTATTATTTAATTCCTAATAGTGATTGGGAATTAATTAATAGAAGTACTCTTCTATGAATTCCTAATTGGATTAGGAGCATAATTAATTAAAGGAGTTTAATTATAATAGAAACCCTAATCCTAAATAATTTAGGGAAGGGTTGTTCCTACATCTATAAATAAGAGGAGTCTTATTATAGATTAGGGTTATACACTCTTGCATTAGATTGTGGAGAGTACTTACAATTTCTATAGAGATAGAAACTAGGGTTTTGCCAAAATACCCAACTTCTTGAATACTTGTTCTTCCTTGGTGGATCACCTCTAGAGGCCAAACACTTGGGTGGCTGACGTTGATCAAAGGAAGGAATCACACCGTAGCATTCGAGGAGAACACGAAGGACTAGGAGTTGAACTTGTACCCGAGGAAGTTTTGTTCTACGAGGGTATAATTCTTATTCTCTTACTCTTTCGTTTATATCGTTAATTGAGCACATTGATCGATCATGGTGATGGTTTGTATAAAATTTTAAAATCCGTTTTATCGCGCTTCCGCTCTATTTATGTAATTTGATTGTATGCTCGCGTTATATACAAACCTAACAGTGGTATCAGAGTCTAATCATGTGCTAATTATCGATCTTGATGATTCCATGTATGAATTGATATGCGAAACGTTCGAATTTTTGGGCAAGAAAATTTTTCTGATTCTGCGTCGCGGCGCGGCCGCGCCACTCCTAGTTCAAATTGGAGCGCGACCGTGCCGGTATGCAGAATTTGAAAATTTTTGTTTTTCTCAATTAACATAAATGGTTTATTTAATTGATAAAAGTTTAAAATAAAGATGTTTATTTTATCTGAAATATGATTTCAGATTGCTAAAATTAAAGGAGTTTAATTAGGATTTGGTTTTTGATTAAAATAAAAGAGTTTATTTTGTTTCAAAAACTAAATATTAGCAAAACTTTTGCCCATTAATTGATATCAATGCATATATGGAATGGATTTATTATTCATGAGATGAATGTTATTTATTGATACATATAGAGATATGTATGATAATAAATAGGGATTGATTATGGACTATTGACCAATGTGTGATTGGATTTATTTTAGTGGATGCTTGAATGAATGAGTTTTATAAATGGGGTCTGCGTACCTCGTCTTCTCTAATTTTTTCTTAATGTAAATTCTATCTCTCTCTTATGTACTTCCCCTTGACTGCTGATCAATGTTTCTATTTATTGTAAATAGTTTATGTAATAGGACTAGTTAGAATTATTTTGAAGAATTGGAGACAAAGAAACAAGGAGCGCTTGAAGACCCGTTTGTATTGGAGCCCGGGTTTAAATGTAATAGTTATATTTAAATTAATTCTTGCACCCTAGGTTTGACCTTTTGGTTCACTTGGTGGCTCTAGTGAACCAAACTAGAATAAAAGTCCATAATCAATCCGGGTAGAATATAGTATTCTATATGTGCATGCTTACTATATATATTATATATTATCCAACATGCTTCGCATGTAAAATAATATGACGCGTATTTTATTTATATATATGTGCATGCGCGCTAAACAAGATGAGACTAATAATAATAATAAATCCCTCAAAGTAATTATATTAAGTCCTAAGCGTTCAAAGATATTTGGAATATCGAACGTCGCCTTCTAGCATGGTAAAACAATAGAGTATTAAATATTTAATATGAGTTTGTTGTATCACCACAAGGCAGGTATTAAATATTTAAGATGTTGTCTTACCACATTTGATGCTTATAAATAGACTGAACGATGTTGTTTTGTTTTGTCACCACAAGGACAGTGTTTTTCTTTTGAATATATGGAAGTGCCAGGATGGACTTAACTTGGATAATTTTGATTCGGATGTGTCACCACTTGATCAAAAATAATCTAAGAGGCAAAATACAAGGAATTACATAGAGATGTAATTGACAATAGTTGTCTACCTATTTATTTATATATCGTTTGTTGTATCACCACAAGGCTATATACATTTGAAATGGGATCCTTATTCTCACTAGCAAACCTTTAATTAGATTTGCCGAACTATAAATTGAGGGTAATATAGTTTGATGAAAATAATGGGAGATACCAATTTAAAATAAAGACCTAATTTATTTTGGTAATTAATTAAATGAATGTATGCTAAAATGTTGTCTATTTCACATGTAGAATTTAAAAAATGTCAAACTCACTATCACTACGTAGCATACTTGATGCTAACAAACTGACCGGACCGAATTACACGGACTGGTTAAGGAATCTGAGAATTGTTCTCACTGCTGAAAGGATTTCTTATGTCCTAAATTCGCCAGTCCCTGCAAGTGTTGCAGAAACAGCCTTTGAGGAAGAGATTGCTACTTTCAGAAAGTGGCAAGATGATGCAATCTTGGCTAAATGCATCATACTCGCATCCATGAGTAACGAGCTTCAGCGTCAGCATGAAACTATGGATGCTCCTACTATATTGCTGCACCTCAAAGAGTTATATGGTGAGCAAAGTAGGACTGCTAGATATCAGATATCTAAGGAGCTCTTCCGATCTCGTATGACCGAGGGCACTGCTATTGAGACTCATATCCTTAAGATGATCAATCTAATTGAACAACTTGGACAGCTTGGGTTCATGATGGATGGGGAGTTAAGTCAAGATTTGATCTTGCACTCACTCCCGGACACCTTCTCACAATTTGTTGTGAATTTTCACATGAATAAGTTGGACGTCAGCTTGCCTGAGTTACTTAACATGTTGAAAACTGCTGAAGGTCATTTCTCATCCAACAAGAACCAAGTCTTACTAGTGGATGATTCTTCCAAGAAAAGGAAGAGGCCCAAGGTATCTTCTGAAAAGAAGAAAAACAAGAAGGCTAAGGGCAAGGCGAAGAGAAAGGACAATAAGAAACCTGATCCAAATAGCAAAAGAATTTGCTACCATTGCAATAAGCCGGGACACTAGAAGAGTAACTGCAAGGAGTATCTTGCAGACCAAAAGAAGCTCGGAGAAGCTTCGACTTCCGATCTAGGTTTGTTCATGATTGAAATTAATTTTTCTGAAAGTCAAAATTCTACTTGGGTATTGGATACCGGCTGTAGTTCTCACATATGTAATAATATGCAGGGACTAAGCAGAAGTAGAAAGCTGAACAAGGATGAAGTCGTCCTACGAGTGGTAAATGGAGCAAAGGTTGCTGCATTAGCTATAGGAACTTATTGTTTAGCACTGCCTTCGGGCAAGTTCATTAGTTTAAATAATTGTTATTATGTTTCGACACTCATTAGAAACATTATTTCAATTTATGTATTGGATATGGATGGTTTTGATATTATAATAAAGAACAACAATTGTTCTATTTATAATAAAAATGTTTTATATGGTGTTGGGAACTTGCTGAATGGACTTTACATACTTGACTTGCATGAAAATATACTTCAAATTGAACAAACTAAGAAAAGAAAAAGAGATGATGTTAATTATACCTTTATGTGGCACTGTAGACTCGGTCATATCAATGAAACAAGATTATCCAAGTTGTATAAAGATGGGCTTTTAGAGCTATCTGATTACGA
Organism: Aralia elata; assembly: GCA_034770075.1. Classification (NCBI taxonomy): domain Eukaryota; kingdom Viridiplantae; phylum Streptophyta; class Magnoliopsida; order Apiales; family Araliaceae; genus Aralia; species Aralia elata. The sequence continues at coordinate 49,853,929 of CM068387.1, read as the reverse complement.
ATCATATCCAACTTGTGAATCTTGTCTCATGGGTAAAATGACTAAATCTGCTTTTACTAGAAAAGAAGAAAGAGTTACAGAGTTGTTAGCGTTGGTACACACAGATGTATGTGGACCTATGACAACGAATGCACGAGGAGGGTATTCTTATTTTATTACTTTCACTGATGATTATTCTAGATTTGGATATGTGTATTTAATGAAATACAAATCTGAATCGTTTGAAAGGTTCAAAGAATTCAGAAGTGAAGTGGAGAAGCAAACTGGTAAGAGTATTGAGATTCTTCGATCGGATCGAGGAGGGGAATACTTAACCAATGAGTTTCTCAATTGTCTCAAAGAAAATGGTATAATCTCACAATGGACTCCACCTGGAACGCCACAGTTGAATGGTGTATCTGAAAGGAGAAATCGAACATTGTTGGACATGGTTCGTTCCATGATGAGTTTTACCGACCTTCCAGTATCCTTCTGGGGTTATGCCCTAGAATCGGCTGCATACCTACTTAACAAGGTACCTACCAAATCCGTCCCAAAGACTCCATATGAGATATGGACAGGGAGGAAACCAAATCTTAAGCTTGTTAAGACTTGGGGTTGTCCAGCTTATGTCAAAAGGTTTGAGCATGATAAGCTGAAGACTAGATCCGACAAATGTAGATTCATGGGATACCCTAAAGAAACATCAGGGTATTATTTCTATCATCCTACTGATCAAAAGTTATTTGTAGCGAAACACGCTGCCTTCTTTGAAAAGGAGTTTATCCTCGAAGGGGTCAGTGGGAGTAAGATATATCTTGAAGAAGTTCAAGAACCACAAAATACTACGGATCAAAGTCAGGTACCTGACCAAATAAAAGAACCTACTGTACCACTACCTATTCGTAAATCTGGAAGAGTACCGAAGATACGTGATAGGTATGGATTCATCATAGAGGATGATGATGAGGTACGCATCATAGATGATGATGATCCATTGACTTACGAAGAGGCTATGAGTAGTGAAGACTCAGAGAAATGGCTAGAAGTAATGAAATCCGAGATGGACTCCATGTATGAAAACCAAGTATGGACTTTGGTTTCACCACCTGAGGGCATTAAGCCTATTGGGTGTAAATGGGTCTTTAAGAGAAAGACTGGAGCGGACGACAAGGTGGAGACCTATAAGGCCCGACTGGTTGCAAAAGGTTTCAAACAAAGACAAGGAGTTGACGATGATGAAACCTTCTCACCAGTAGCTATGCTCAAGTCCATTCGGATTTTGCTTGCAATTGCAGCTTATTATGACTACGAGATCTGGCAAATGGACGTGAAAACGGCCTTCCTTAATCGAGAGCTTGAGGAGAATGTATATATGATACAGCCAGAGGGTTTTGTTTCAACGGTTGGAACAAATCAAGTCTGTAAGCTACAACGATCCATTTATGGATTGAAGCAAGCTTCTCGAAGATGGAAGATCCGTTTTGATGAGATAATCAAAAGGTTTGATTTTATCAAAAATGAGGATGAACCATGTGTGTACAAGAAGGTTAGTGGGAGCACTGTTTCATTCCTTGTATTATATGTTGATGACATATTACTGATAGGGAATGATGTTCCTATGCTACAG